>BMAO01022403.1:0-243266 GCA_019973975.1 Trichonephila clavata | reverse complement strand
TCAAAAACCTAGGCACAAACCAACTCAATCGATAGCAGCATTTCGACTAAATGAGTTGAATGATTGTTTATGGTATTAAGTCTAGGCCTAGATATGGATAGCGGTCATCAGATAATAATACAGCCTTACCACTTTTGCCATTTGACATGCAGTTTGAAATTCCGTTTTTGGGAGAATATGTACGGGAATAATATTTCACCACATTAAAATATACGGATCATGATTTTATTTGGACAGAGTTGAGAACGAAGTGAGGCACCACTGAAGGTGAAGCCCTGGGCCCGGGTCCAGTTGGCTCATGTCTTAAGAGCGTCTTCGAAATTTCACAAATCTGCTTTATCCAACAGATGGCGTTGTTTGCAACTCGGATGACGTCATAAAGAACTTTTGTTTTCTGGAAACCTATCGTTACTATAGCAACGGGGTGTGGTTCAGAAATGATTGACAGATGTAGTCGGTATGAGAGCGCATGCGCTCTTTGAAGAACCAGATCGAAGAGAGGAAAAACGTGTCAGCAAAACGGGTAGGGGGTGAGAAAGAAGGGAAAGAGTTTTCTACAAATAGTTTCAACGTTTGAATAAGGTTCTGTCACTGCCGCACAAAATTGGGTGCGGAGACATTTTTTTTTTGAAAGCCGTGTAGTGGATAGGTATCAAAATGTGCATTGCATTTTTAAGTATATATAGTTCTGGAATCTACTCAAAAAATACATTTTCTGCAGAAATGATGAGCTAATCAGTCTAGATTTGTCGGAAAACATAGGATATATTTGCTTAATTTGGGTATAATTATTATGTGAGTTTTTCCCATTCATATGGAAAATAATGAGTGTAATGCACTTGATATTTTGTCACATGAATTATTGTATTTCAGGGTAGGCCTTTGAGTACAACATTTTGAGGTAATTCTATTGTAGAATTTTACTGTTTCCTAGTTTCGGATGACATTTATCCCTTTTTGTGGAAATTGGTATTGTAGTTTAGAAATCATGTAATTAATTTCAACTTTTCTATAAATCATCGTTATAAGGCTCCGGATTTTTAGGAAAAAACGTTCAAATTGCCTCTTGACAAATACGTCTACATTGTCTTAGGTATCATAAACAATGCCCATAAGAATAAGAAGGGAAACGAAATATGGGTGGGGGTTTTAATTTTTCGACGAAGAATTTGGTAGATCTTTATTTGAAATTTAGAAAAGTATTTTTTTAGAGTTTTAGGGATATTTGTTTATTTATCTTTGTTACCTTTATTTATTTATCGATCTAATTCTCTGTTGATAGAAATATGCGAAATTTTAATAAGTTTCTTTCTGCTCATATCTCTTAGATACAAATTGTATTTGAAATTGTCATAGAAGGATGCTTATTATGGAAATAAAGTTTCGATTTGAATCTTTAAAAGAAAATGTCATTTTTCTTAGAAAATTATTAACTGGAGCACTTTTTTGTCAGTCCTTTTTTAACAGCATTCCATTCCTTGTTTTACAAATTAATGCTATTTCCAATCAGGGCATAGTTACCGCATATCAATGATACGGGACCCCAAGCTTTGAGGGCGGCACCAAACGTGTAAGCAAGAAATCGCGGGGGTGGCCTTAGAGAGGGCCCTCAAAGATGATACAGGGAGCAGCTCCGCCAGTGTTTTCAATACTCATGAAAATGTGACACAAATTTCACAGCCTTCAATTAAATTATTATATTAATTGAATTAATTTTCAAGCTAAGATTCTTTTTTTATTTCCTACGTGCAACGTTTCAGAATATTTATTGTATATAGTCTGCGTTTGTACTCTCATAATGTTATTTTTAGTGTGGCCGATTATAAGCGGAGATAAAATCGGTGCATTTTTGTGATCGGCTCTTTTATTTTGAATTTTTACTGCTTTGATCTTCTTTTCTAGTGACACGATTGCGATGCTTAAATTCCCCAGAGGAGCGGTGTGGAGAACAGTAGTGTACTTTTGAAATCTGATGTTGCTATCAATTTTTTCATGAAATTATCTTAATAAGACTCATGATTTACAGAGGAAGTTCTTCAGTGAATTCACGAGCATGTTTATGATTGTTGTCTTGGATATCAAAAATAAAGTCCATCGGGCTAAGAAGAGAGAAGGGATTTTAAATTTTTTGAAGAAAAATTTAGTATATCTTCAGTTGGAACTTGAGGAAAAATATAATTTCCGAAGTTTTATTTTTGTAAAGAGAAGTAGTGGAGGGAGACGATATATATATATATATATATATATATATATATGTACACACGTATATATATATATACGTGTATATATGAATATATATATATATATATATAGTGTAATAAAAATGGAAGAAAGCAAAAAAGTCAATGGACTAAAAAGGATACCTATTATGATTTCTAAAGCTGTTACTGAATTAAGACCAGCAAATTTGGGTTATATATATATATATATATATATATATAAAGGAGAAAAGCGACTCACTGACTGACTGACTAATCACGATATCTTCGGAACTATTCAACCTACAGATATGAAAATTGGTTTTTAAACTATTAGACGTACAGTCTTGAAATTTGGTAAAAGATTCCTTTCGCAGAGTAGAGAACCGCTACAAAATGGATTTCGCGAAAATTAAACCTCAAGTTTCATTTCGGGGGATTAAGGGGCGTAATGGATATAAGTATTTCCGTTTTTTAAACTATTATACCTACCTGCTTGAAAATTGGTGGGCATGTTCCTTTCATGGAACAGAGTTCCATTAAAACGAAAATAAACCCCAAGGAGGGTTGCGAGAGGTCACGGGGAATTATGGGGGGAAAATCCCGTTTTTGACTTGTTAGACCCACATACTTGAAATTGGTTAAGCATGTTTCTTTTGTTGAACAGGGATCTACTAAGAATGTATTTTAGGAAATCAACTCCTGGGGGAGCATGGGGTTACTGGGGTGTATTGACACAAAAAAATTTCCTTTTTTCGAAATACAAGGTCTATAATAGTGGAATTTGGTTTGCATTTTCCATTTGTTAAATTGAAATCCCCTAAGAACAGTTATATTGGAGAACGTTTCTCAACGGAATTACGGTAGGAATTGATAATAAAAACTTCGTTTTTACTCTATTAGACTTAGACTTAAAATTTGTCTTGCATGCTTATGGAGTAGAGTTCCACCAAAAATTGGTTACGCGGAAATCCACTTGGTTATAGGGTACGAAAGTACAAACATCCTTCTATACTTCAATTTTTAAAATTTTTAGAAAATACAAATTAGAAGTCCTGTTCTTTTTTTATATCAAGAGTCGAGAGTTACAGATTTTTAAATTCCGTTTTTTTTTTCTCCTTGATCTTTATATCTATGGTTGGGCATGGTACGCTCTTGAAAAAACAACGGATTGCTTTAAATATGTTACTAGTTTGAGTAGTGATGTTAAGGCTACACAGTGCCCGTTTTAAAGACAGTAATATTGAAAGTAATTTGTGTTTTCTTTTTAGATTATATTATTAAATTGATTCTTCAAAAAAAAATTTTTTTACCGGTCTTAATTTTAAAAATTACAAATTTTTCTTGTAAAATACTCAATTTTTAAAGTTTTTTAGTTATTTTCAGTGATTTCTGTTTCTTAAGATTATTGAGAACAAAAGTTAGTATGGATTTGAACATTTCAAACTAATATTCCCTACTAAAAATTCCTTGTTGAATTTTAATAATTATTTTTACAGCTATGGAAAATATATCAAATTTTTTAAAACTATTAATTTAAGATTTTTAGAAAAAATAACTAGCGCTCTCAGACCGAAATCCACATACTAACTTTTAAAGAACATATATATATATATAAATTCAACAAAATTTTTTCATTATTATCTTGAACAGAAAAAATCCTTGGGAGAAATATATCCTCAAAATTGAAAAGTCTGAGAAAAACACAGTTAGTTTCTAAAGGCATGAAACAAAAATTAATAATGCCTCTAAAGATCTAATTTAAAAAAATGTTTTTATCCAAATTATGTACACTGTATCAAAACACTACTTTAATTAAATATGTTATATGAGGATATATTTTTTTTTTATATTTAAAATATGTTTTACATAAAATTGATAGCATTTGTTATATATATACGATGACAGAGATTACTCAGCCTAATCTTATCATGATGCTTTCAAAAAAGTTTTCAAACACTTATAAAAATAATAATGATACAAACTGAAGTTAGAAAACCCCAGGTTTGTACGTATAACATCTAATTTTTTCTCAGTTTTAAGTCGGTGCAATTTAAAAAGTTTGATTTTTATTACACGACTTGAAATTATTTTACTATAGTGTTATAATAAATTTTGTAATATCATAGATAAATTCAGTTATATTTGTGTATACGGAATACTTGAACTCAATAAAGTCTCATTGTAGTATCAGCTGAAAAAAGGCTGATTTTAAGTCATATAATTTTCAGTTAGTATTCCACCTCTTCCAAATATTGTCTTTTAGTAACACAAGAATGTTTTGAGCCCGGAAATTTCTCAATAGGAAAAAATTAATGAAAGCAAAAAAAGCTTCTAAGGTTTTTAACTATGTGTAAAAACACAAATATTGCTCTTTAAATATTAAAAACCTCGAAACATAACTGAACAGAAACGATTTTAGTAGTAAAAGTAAGAGTTAATAGCCATTTCACTGAACGAACCGATTATTCTCCCAAATATCTCTCTTTATATACAAAAAAAATTTCATGATGCTGTAAAAAATTTATTTCAAGGTTTTTTTTAAGGTGAAGTTAACAAAAGAAACTACATCTTTTTTACAGAATGGAGCAAACTCACAGTTTGGACAAATTTACATTTATGATAGGGAGGCTTTGCATGAAAGTGCAAAAATAGTTAAACGTGACGATGTGTTACAAATTTTACAGCCAATTATGAAGAAAAAACCGTATGAACTACATAATACAAGGAAATTACAGTTTTACAACTTGAGCTGTGATAGAGTTGCATAATTTGTACAATGGGAGTTGGTCCGCCATTAGGCAGATAAGGGAGGGGGCGGTACCTCCTCCTAGTTTTTAATTAAACTTTTAAGAATGGAAAAATGCTTTAAAATGATTGCTAAACTAATCACTCTCTCTAAACTGTCGAATATTGAGATTGTCAACTCTCAGAAAACTTCAAATATATTAAAAACTGATTGGTTATCAGACTCCCTTAACCTTTTCAATAGAATTTTTGCTATTCCTGGTGGGCGCAATGGCTTAGTGGTTATGGTCACGAGTTCATGTCTGGAGTGTCATGGGCTCAAATCCTGTTGCCACTAAAGACCCTCCGTGTAGATGAGGTCATTCCTCCCAATTATGAGGTAATTAGGAAAGAGGTATGCCAGCTCAGGTGTCATTCTCGTTACTCGACCGAGGTTGAACATTACGAGGTTTGTGATCAATAGCCCTCTTGTTGCTTTATAGAGCGACACTAATCTCTCTCTTTCTTTTGCTAATCCTGCTCCAGGCACATAAATTACTTTAATAAACCCTGTAAAAATTTTCTTTTATAGTTAATCTTTTATCTTCAAAATTTACATATCTAATATTGATTGAATTTTTTTCCTAATGGGAAATTTTAAGAGTGCGGTCCATTTGTACGTAGCTAATTTCGGAAAGGACTTCCTTTCCAAATACAAAAATAACTTATTTTTGAGATCTGAGCATAATTCTCTGTTTTACGAATTTTTTATTCTGCTTATGTGATCCATTAGCACAGAGTAGTAATTACTTAACAATTCGATTAAAATTTTCCATTATATTCCATTACATTAAAACTGTTTAAATGTAATTTTATAGCAAAAACATGAAGAAAAATTACATTTTCAAAACATTCTCTTTTCATTGAAAATACTTCTATGTAATATTTTTTCTATGTATATATAGTTAGGATTTTTCTTTACAGAGCCTGAATTAAGATTTTTGAAACATTCACATTATTTTTAGAGTTACTATTGAAATAACAACCAGGCTTCTTCATAAAAATTTCGCTACTTTATTAATATAAGTCCACTTCTAAATTATACCTTCTAAAAAGTTCAGTTGAGGTAGGGATTCTTGGGAGCTTCCCAAATCGAATAACAAAAACTAAACTTTCGTAACATCAAGAATTATTTTGAAGATTGTCGAATTTTAGATATCCATAATAATAATGTTTACGATAAATTTTACATCTCCCCATATTGACATCAATAGGAGTATTGTAAAGTTTTCATATGCAAGAGTATATTTTTTTAATTCTTGATTATTTTAGGGCCCCGGTGCATAGCATCCATTGACCACTCCCTGCAGAAATTAGCTTTAAGAGCTTTCAGTCTGGTTGAAATGACAATTCTACAAATGTTTCACTCACTAAGAAAGTATACACCCCACAATAACCCCCTTTTTTCAGTCCCAAAATAGATTCCAATCGCCTCTCCCTGAAATAAACAGCTATCCTGGTCATGTTTCTCCCACCCTCCTCCACCTTATCTCAAGGTCACTTGACCGTTTCATCTTGGAAACAAATTGTCAGAACTTCCTTCTTTCATTCCAAGGAAGAGGGTCCCCTCCCCAACAATGACGTGATCTCATGACGTAGTCTAGGGTTACTTTAATTATCTTACCCCTCCCCCTTTCAAATAAAAAAAGCAGAATTAGTGTTTCTGAAGTGATTAAAATCATTATTCATGTAGCAAAATATTCTTTTTCATAAAATAAAGTATTCTTAATGTGTATTTAAGCAGTTTATGCTCAATTTTCTTCTAAAGTAATATTTTAAAAGTTTTGTAAGTAGATTGCATACACGTGGCGCCATCTGCAGTCATTACAATAAAGCTTACCAAACATGGCGTCCGAGCATTTTGGAAGCAAAGATATATGTATTTTTCGTAATTTAAAAATTTTCTAGACCATTTCTGACATTTTTACATTTCAAGGTGGATTTATATGAGTAATTTACGTTCTCAACAAAAGTTTCATATCCAAATAATGTGATTTCATTAAGTTAAAGTACCCTGACCTTTTCAGTACATTTAGAAGTCCACCTTAAGATGTCCCTGCTCACACTCTATACACGCTCGCCATTACAAAAAAATCGTTCACCTATCCATCGATTCACTAGTGTGGGAGTACTGTTGTGGAATCTTCATAAGCCAGTAACATCCTCCGGACAGGAGTGATCACTTCTGTATAGTGGTTATGTTACGCGGCTACAGAACCTAGTGTCGCGAGCTCTGTCCACCTCCACAAAGAACATGATTTTCATTAAAATTTTGTACGTTTTCCAATAGCATTTGAAAAAATTTCAGAACATTTACTAATAACATACGGCTTTGCAAAATGAATAAAGCTCTGCATTTGAGTATTTTGGTTTTCTTACAGTGTTTCTTATAAACACGTTTTGGATTTCTTTAAAATATCTTTCAAAAAGATCTTCCACCTTTCTATCTGACCTTAACGTTTGGCCGCGGTAGCCTAATAGTCAAAGTAACGGACTCGTAGACGGCGCGTAATGAGTTCGAGCCTAGTACCACTAAAGACCAATCGTGTAGAGGAGCGATACACGCGTTAAACCTGTCGAGAGCTCAAACATCCTCTCATTGGTGTGGTGTGATAGTGAGGATATTTGGTATTAGCTCAGGTATCATCCTCGTCACTTGACCATGGTTTAAAACTACGAGGTCCGTCGCCAAAAGTTATAGAGTAACTGAATAGTGCGACATTAATATTCACTCACTCACTGACTTTAAAGTTGCAGTTATTTCAAGAGTGTTGTTTTAAGTTCATTGAAATCTCTAATGAAATTAAATCAAAGAGAAGGCATTGTAAATCCTTATAAATTGGAGCAATATGCTTTGTAACTGTAACTGTTTATTAACTGCTTTCCAAATGTTTGTTTTCTTTTTGTACTTAAGTTTGTTGTAAATGTGTAAATGGGTTGAATGCCTTGATTCAGTAAATTTTAATAACAAAAATTCAAATGTCGAATATAAACCCTTCGAATGAGCATCATATGTCTTTGACTGAAATGCAAAGTGATGAGCTTGATTCACTTAGTGCCTCAGAAAATTTTGAAGTGCTGAATTGTGACACTTCTCAAAATGTTAATATGACTGAAAATAATTGTTTTTCAGCACCTGAAAATGCTGTTGGTTCAGACAGCTCTACCAAAATAAAAAATTCCAATTGTATTGATATCAGTCCTAAAGCATACATTCGTGATTCTGAGATCTTGAAAACCTTTGATGTTGATGACTTAATTCAGTCTCACATAGCGGCAGATGATGAGCTTAATTTCCATGATCAAGACTATCGAGATTCAAATTCTTTAAATTTCTACAATAGAGAAACTGCTGCTGAGAAATTAAAATCTGTGAAAATTCAGCCTATTTCATCCACTTCCGATTCCCTCATGAAATTTTCTGATGGAAACGCAAGAGACTTTAAGAAGTCAAATTCTTCTCCATTTCATTTCGGACAAATACTAAGTAAGAAAAAAGAAAGTGGTTCTTATAGAATACAGAATTGTGATGAAGATACGGTTGAGAATCTTACAAAAAACTCTAGACCTTTTGTTTTTAAAAAACAAACGCCATCTAATCCAGATGACAATACTCAGCAAACACAAATGAAAACAAAATTAAAAACTATGTGGAATAATATGAAATACGGTAATTAGAATTTTCTTACGTATTTATTTTCATCATTCATTTTCATGTGTTTCACACAAAATCTAGAAATGTGCATATGTGTTTATTTTGTGATTAAAGAAATTTAGTTAAAGCTATATTACAAAAGTTTTTAGTGTTATTGGCATCAAAATTTGGCTAACCTTAATATAAGGGCTGAAGTAAAGAACATGAGTTTTGGTGATTTTCTGATCTATTATTATATATAAATGAAGTCCATTTTAGATCCCATTGTTTTTATGTCCTATAAAGATTTTTCTGGTGGTCATGTTTCAAATTAATGCTTCATTTATAGATCAATTTAAACTTTCTTAAAAGGCAAGCTAACATGACTCATTTATATAATCAGGTATATTGATTTTATGACTAAAAGGATTATAGTATAAACTTATATAATTTTTAAAAGTTCTTTTTTTTTAATTAGAAGAACAATGTTAAGATAGAAAGCATGATAGTAATTGTGTTACTAATTAGATCAATTATATCAAGCGGTAGTTGACTTAAGTTTTGCTATATTATTTATAATTTTAATCAAAAGTTGTTAAAATTTTCTAAAAGATTTAACTTGTTCCAAAATGTTTAGACTGCATATATATTTGTTGTGAATCACAGGTATGATGCGCGCTTCATGCACTTGCTATAAATTTAATTACTTCATTGCAGTGCTGTAACAGAAAGTATTAGGACCCTCCTGCAAAGGTAGGTTCTGGGCCTCCTAGAATCCTGCTCCCCCTTGTATGTTATGCCGCTGTAACCATGGCATTATTGTGTAAAAGAATTCGTTGAATCAATTGAAATTCCTTAATTAGAGTATATGTTACAAAAGTACTGATTTGTGTGTGTGTGTATAATGCATGATCAACAACAAAAATAAAGCGAGGATTTTCCTAATAACTTGTGCAATTCACACATTACAACTTAATTAAACTGATAATAACTCAAGTGAACAAAATTATTTTGGTGGATAAATATGCTTAAATAAAATCTTTGTAGATTAACTTTTAAAAGAAATTTCTCCATACAGAATCCAATGTTTTTGCAAAATTAAAAACAGCATGACATAAAGATCTTACGTATCAAATTTCATCTTGAATTCTAGGGAAAAAATGGAAAAACATTATTAAGACTGCCTACTTTCGGACCTAATTTTTTAAAAAAAACAACTTTTTGAAACAAATTGAGTATTTTTAGGAAGAAAAATAGAAAAAAATATGTAAATGCACAAAAATTTTTAAATAAATATTGTACTTTTAGAAAAATTGGTTGTTTTGAAGGAAATTTTACCAAATTTATACTAAAACGGGAAACACTGTATAAAAAATTCTAATGCAATTATCTTAATTTCCTTTATACACAGCATGCATACTATGGTACTTCTTAAAATGAACCAAAATCTAAAAGAAATATTAAAATACAAAAAAATTACAGGCAATTATACATTATAATATGAAGATTTTGATATTTTTTAAGGTTTTTCTTTATAAAAACTACACTTAGTGTGAAAAACTATTCGACCTACAACAAAACTTATGGTTCACTTTATGGAAAATAGTATAAAAAACATTCACACAAAATTTTAAAGCATTATCTTGTTTTGTTCTTAAAATATCATGCATCTTGTAAGGAGTTTCTTTCAAAAACGTAATTTTGAGAAAAACGCATTTAAAGTTTTATGTTACTGTAAAAAGGTATAAGTACTTTACAAAATTATCTAAAATTCAACAGGATGATATGTCACACCTTCCTTTTCTTCTTGGTGCAACTCTTTTTTTTCTTTCGGTGAGCTCGTGTTTTTTTCCTTTTTAATTTTGTGAAGGGTAATGAACGTGTTTCTGCGTCGTTTATCCGTCGATGTCATACAATTTTAATATGCGCATATCATATAGCTACTAACATTTAACCTCAGCTTATTTATCACTTTTAATAAGCCACTAGCACCTTCATTAAATAGTAGAACTGCTATATATGCCCCAAATTGCAAAATTTGGAGTTCAACAAAGTTTTGCTTAGGAACTAAATTCCACAGAACACAATTGAAACTCTTATAGCCATTCTGAGTCATTCCCTGTAAACACTTTTAAGAAAAGTTTTTGATCACATAGTTTTAAGTAGTGTGATTTCACAATATTTATAATATTTTGTGAGAGTTCAGGGGCTTTGGTGGTGAATATTTTACCAAGTACCTTTGCTTTTTGAAATTTGTACCAACTATCTGTTCCTGTTGGGCATTGACCATGCATAGGCTTTTCAGTACTGGAATAGCAGTGATAAAATGCAGCAATAACTGCACTTTGCATGTTTGCTAAATTTTTTGTATTACTGCGAATTGCTATTCTGTAATAATTTTGCAATTTGTCGATCAAATTGTCCGTCAATTTTCTCTTCCCTCCCAATCCTTTCACTGACTTTCTTAACTTTCTGAGATGATTCCCAACCCTTTTCTGCACGTGACCAATACATTCTAAATTATTAACTGTATTAGGAGCTTACAAACTTTTTACGGATTCATATGTTTTGGAATCCTCATCACCATAGTAATCAGTGTACTGCAATTTACGAAGATTCTCTGATTGCTCAAATATGCGATATGCTCCGACAGTCTCCATGTTTGGCACATAACATGTGATTGCAATAAACATGAGCATTAGAAGCAGCACCTGGTACTTTTCACTGCTTTGAACATATTCTACAAAAATGTGACATTATTTTGATGTCCAAGCAAGAATGTAAACAGACTGTTTGTTGCTAATTTTTAGCAAGAAATAACTACATTAATAATAAAGTAATGGCTGAAACACTAGAAAAATTATGGAAATACATTTTATAAATTAAAAAATGAGAGAAACTGTAGTATTTGAGTTAAAAGTTGCTATTTTCTGCAACTTCTGGTTTCGAAATGCTACTTCCGGTTCCCTTTTGCAGAGAGTGATATTTTTTGAAATCACTATAACTTTATTTCTATTTCGCGTTAAGGAAAAAGAAAAACTGTTTTGGAAAGAAAAATGTTGAAACTATAATTTTTTGAAATAAAAAAAAATTGCCTTATGTAGTTGAAAAACGACATTTTCAACGTAGGCAGTCACCTTAAGGGAAATAATATACTAGATTATATTTTTCATGCTAATCAATAACTGCAAAATTTTTATTTTCTTCTTTTCAGTTACAACTTTTTAGCAGTTTTTTTCCTTTAAATTAGATTTTACTTAAATTTTTTTTATATTTTTGTACTGTAAAAATTTTTCAATTAATGATGTCTTTTGAAAAATAAAACATTGTTCATATTTTCCTTTTTTAAAATATTGCATATGTGGATGGATATTTAACGAACAAATAGATGGATTTTTTAAAATTTTATAAAAAAATATGTTTTATAATGCTTTTGGTTTGGGACTGGAAATTCAGTTATGAATAATTTCAAAATTATTGGAAGTAATTACATAAAATTGTGAGTATAAGGGGCTCTATATAACATAAGAAATACAAATAATTTAAAATTTAAATCTATTATAATTCATTTGTTACAACTATATATAAAACCTTTTTGTAATATTTGTGTGTGTGTGTGTGCACGCTTAGAATTTTAATAAAAATTATGTATATTGATTGTTGTGTGAACAGTTTTTAAAGGTGTTGAAAGTGAAAATATGGACGATTTCTTGTTTGAGTTGTTGTGGGATGTATTTTTGAAACTTCAAAATTTTTTAGTAGAATTTTACGAAATGTAGACATTTTATGATGTGAAATTTGCAACATAAAAGATGGCATGGATAATGAAGAAAGTATTTTTTCAGGCGAAATAATTATGCTAATTAAATTTGATTAATCTATTGATTGTATAGTTTACCTTATTTTCAATTTTTATTTTTGAGTAAAAAAAGACCTAAAATGTAATTTGTTGCAAAACATTTTTTTATTGATTCTCTTCTCTTAACATTCTACTGCCCTGATCCCCCCCCCTTATTTATAATCCTTATCATTAATTTAAATTTATTTCTTTACTGGCAAACATTATGTTAATTTCTTGTTATTCCTTTCTAATATTAGAATTGATTGAGGCAACAAAATTGTGGAATTTCACAAAATATAATTATAAAAGAGGCAGAATTGGCTATACTTTTTCCATCACAATGTTTCCTTATTGCAGTTCCCAATTGTTTTACACATATTTATATGACTACAATAGAAAAAAAATGTTGGTGGTGGTGCTTTTATATGCTCTGATTACTAAAATGAGTATAAATTTTATGATTTGCATGTTATTAGATACAATCATTTCACTTCAAACCATTCATATAATTTCATTTAACTGGTCACTAAATATTATCTCTCTGTAGGACATGTGTAGGATAATGTACAGTTACACAATAAATATCTTAAAAGTACTGCCCACTGCTATACAGATTCTTATTAAATTCAATTCATGTGTCAATGCATGCATTTCGAAGTAGAAATTCTCTCTACTATGATAAATTGCATTTTAAATTTCATGCCTGCTCTGTAGTCTTGTGTAAGTATTTTTTGTTATACAATTTGCTTAAATAACTTTTTTTTGTATATGTTTTAGTTTTTTAAGATAGATTCAAATGTAGCTTTTAGTTTTTTTTTTATTCTTCTTTGTTTATTTTTTGTCACTCTCTCCCTCTTTTTTTTAAGAGTTCACAGCATTAATACAAAGTGTTATGAAACCGTAACAATCTGTGTAATAAGATTTGAAGTACATTCCATAAGCACTTAATTGATTAATCTCATGATATGTACACTTCACATCTTAAGATGATATAGAATATTGTTTTCTTGAAAAGAAGGCACACTTGTTAATAGTATATTTCCGTTATCACAATCACGTTCAAATCCAGTTTATCTTTTGATAGTCCAAGCTGTGATTGTAAAGATGTACAGTGCATGAAAGCTTGTGCACCTTGTGCTGCAAACATAAGCAGAAAAGGTGAAGCAAAAAGTGACAAATGGCAAGTATAGTCAAAGTTTTTGTAGTTTCTTGAAAAAGAAAAGATTTCTCAGATTCCTTCTAATTCAGTAGAAACATTATAAAGTGAAATAATTGAAATGCAAGAAGGCTGATTGGAATGAATTTGGCTCGGTGTTAAAAAAGGTGATGTGGATTCATCACATACATCTTATGTAAACTTTATCATGCAGATTAATCAAAAACTAAAAAAAAAATTTGAAGTACCATGAATTTATAGTATTTATTATTGATGTAACTATTAAAATTCCAAACACTCAGTTTATCTTATGAAGAAAAAAAAAGAATTACAATCTTAAAAAAGGTTAAAATAAAAAGGCTTTGTGAAACAAGTTTTTGTACATTCTTTTTTAATACAAAATAGTCTTGATATGTGTTTCATTACATTTATTCTGAAATCATTTTGTGTAAGAGGAAAGCTTTTGCTGCTCTATTATTTTGCTTTTATCATGACAGCATCTCAAATGTTTTCAAGAAGTGTAAACAATTTTAGAAATTATAGTTCATTTCCTTTATTGGAAAAATAAAACACTTATTGAAAAACAATTATAGGTTTTGTTTTCCTTTAAGAAAGATTTGTTTTTTGAATTTGATGACTTATTTACTCAAGACGAAACTCATTTTTAATGAAATATAAATTATCTCATTAAAAATGAGCTTTGTCTTGTGTATTAATGCAATTTCCAAAGCATGCATAATTTCCTTTTTCAATTTTTATAAAAACTCTTTTGAAGTGATTAAGAATGAAAAATTAAAAAAATAAATATCTTGGTATAAATTTAAAAAAAATTAAGTACAAAGTTTTGCAATTTATTATATTATGATATTTTTGTGAAAATTTATGAAAAGTATTAAATTACATCTGAAATATGGGAAATGTACTATATACCTCCCTTTCCTCCAATTATGATTGAAAGCAAGCATGTATGGCTATTTAATTTCCCACTTGAAACTTCATACATGTAGTAAGACTGCATTAACTATCTAATTTCATTTTTTTTTATGAATGTAAGTACTGACAATATGTAAACTTATTATCTTATCTCATAAAATTTCTTGTCTTCTTAAACTGCTTCTTTTGGTTATTATTTATGAATAGAGCAGTATGTATAATCAGCGAAGATAACAAAATGTATTATTTTATTTGGTATATTTGTATTCTAATTTCACTTATTATTGTATGTTCTATATTTGTTCTAATAACCTCAGATCTTTTTTACATTTCTATATTTGTTTCTGTTAAACTGATGGGCAATAAAATTCATATTAGATACTAACTATGCATATGTGAGTGTATACACTTGCCTTCGAAAGTCTGCTTACAGATGATCATCTTTCATATTCGTACACAAAGATTGTAAACAAAAGGGTCTTTCTGAATCAATGCTATTTTTTATTGATTCCTCTAATGTCGTAAATTCAAATAGTATAAGCAACAATCACCTTATTATCACATAAAATAATACTAATATTTATAGATTGAGAACAACACAAATTGTGTGCATCAAAAGTCTGCGTACACTGGAAAAAACCTGTACTATACTGGAATATAACTAAAAGTTAATATTTTTGTAAGCTATTCTGTTCTTTCTATAACTCTCTCAACATATTTGGTAGGGATTCAACAAGCTTAGTTGTCTCATCTGTGGTTATTTTGTTCCATTCTTCTACTATGACAGATTTGAGCATTGCCTTGTGTATTATTATGTTCTCCCTGTTTATTTACTTGAGTAAATCCCACAAATGCTGTATTGTGCTTAAGTCTGGGGGCTGAGATGGTTTACAGAATTGATAATATGGGGTTTACAGAATTGGGACATGGTAGAACAGCTATGGCTTCACTATGTGAGCCATTTGTTTGGTGGGTGCCTTTGTCCTGCTGAAAGTAAAAATCATCACTCGCCACAAGTTTCTCTGCACTTTCCCTGATATTTTACTTCAATAAGCTCAGGTAATCAATTTTGTACATTGTTGATTTAATAAATTCCAGATTACCAATCCAAAGGCTTCCTATACACCCCCAAACATTATGCCTCCTCCATGTTTGATAGTCGAAAAAAGATTCTCTTCTTAAGATCTGTGCAGAAACTTTTGCTGGCATATTTTTGTCCTTTTTGATGTTAAAAATTCAAAAATTACTTTAAATTGAATATATTACATTTTTCCAAGTCCTATTTAGGTGAGGGTTTTTTTTGGCAAATGTTCTCTTAGCTCTGTTTTCTTGAAAGATGAATGGCTTTTTGAGTGCAACAACTTGGTCACAATAGTCACCTTTTTTTTTAATTCTCTTCAAATTGTGGTTAAAGTCACACTTTTTTGCAATATCTCAGCACCACTTATAGCTATTTGGGAAGCTTATAGTCTTGGATTTATTTTTATAAAGCCTATTACAAAGCAAGATTTTCAAAGTGACACTGCAGACGGGTGGCTAGATCTTGGCTTGGACATCAGAATTTTAGTTGATTTGTAGTTTATGAACACTTTTTGAATCAATGAATGCCTCCTATTAACAGTTTCAGCAATTACTTTAAAAATCTCCCCCTTTTCTGAAAATCTATGATGATTTTTCTTTCAATAATATGGTGGTCTCTTTTCTGTTACCTGCCATGGAATCACACAAGCTTTCAAATCCTAAATAAATCATAAAAGAATCTTATAATTACTTAAAAACACGATTTAGTGCATTTATTTTATAATGTCTTTAAAAGCTCTATTTTATAAGTGTATGCAGACTTTTGGCCGGGTCGTGGGTGATTATTTGGTGGTCATTTTTTTTTTTCCATGTTAATGTGAATTTTCTTACTGTTGTTTGAATAAGGAAATTTTGAAGGATCCCTAACAGATATGGTGATTTTCTGAAGCGAGATTTTAATAGTAATTATAGCCTAAACATGTAAGATGATGATGTATGCAGACTTTCAGAAGCAGGTGCATTAATATTCTCTTCTCTCTGGTGTGTGTGCAGCTTAGTAGTTTAAACAAATATAAGGTATAGTTGGCTGGCCTAAAATTTTATTTTACCCTATAATCTTGTTTCCTAACTTGAGTTGCTATTATACTACTGTAGCTATCTTATTTTTTATCTATATTGTTTTGTTATACTTCTATTTATTGCTTTGCATTATTACATTTTTGGTAGTTTAGTATATGATTATTGGTTATGTATGTCCTGCATTTGAAGTTTCAAAGGCAAATTTGTGCTCATTCAAAGATACTACATATATTCTCAAATATTTCCTCTTTAAAAAATAATATATATATATTGCATAATAAATCAATCTAACTGCAAAAAGGGATATAGTGACAATTTCTATCATTTTTAGTTCTTGCTAGGAATAGAGAATAAAAAAAGTGTAGTTTTATACTTGTTTGTTATTTTTATACATCATCTGATATGGCTTCTAAGAGAAAAATGTCAACTTTAAGCAAATTGTTAATATAATTCATGTTGCATGAAAGATTTAAGGCAGAAATTTTTGATAAGAAAAAGCCAAGTAAGTTATATACTAAAGAATAGAAAAGAAATAAAAATACAATGATTTGCTAATTCAAATGAACATTTCAAGATTGTCAAATTTAGAAAAAAGCATGTGAAATTGGTACAGTAACATTAAATTGATTTTGTTCAGTAAGAGCATGAAATATTCCTTTAAGTCAAGGGTGGCCAACCCACGACACTGTGTGGCACGCTGGAGTTGGAACAGATGCATGCAAAAACTTATTAAAAAATTTTAAAAATTCAAAAAATAATAATAAATAACATTTTTGTTTTTACAAATGTATTGAAATGTGGTTGTCTCAGACATAAAAACCTTCAAAATTTATTTTAAATATAATTATTGAATTTTTATAGAAAATTGTCATGTTGAGAATGCTCCATCGTGTGTGTGTGAGTTTTCCACCCTCGTTATTTTTTGGAATTTGAGGGGAAATGTGTGGAAGAAAACAATTAACTACCAGTGAGTGCTGAAGTTGACTACAATATTTAGCTTTCCTTACCAATATTATGTGATATTTAAATTACTTGAGATTATAGGAGAACAATTGTATTTTCCCTTCTCTGGTTGATCATATATCTTATTTTGAGAACAAACTTTTGATTTTTTTCTCCCCTTGATTTTGGAGAAAATGCAATTTAAAAATTGATTAAAAAAGTACTGATCATTTCACATTTTTTTTCAATTTATCTGTAAAACATTAATTGTTACCCACCTGAAATCTGAATCAGGATTATTGGCCTACAGCATCTCAAACTACACTAAAAAGCAAATATAAGGAAATTTTTTCAAATGCAAGTTATCCAAATTAAATTGAATTTCGAAAATTTGTACCAATGAGTAATTTTCCAAATTTTCACAATTTGGCTTTCAGATATTGTTGAAGATTTGGATCAACATGTTTGTGATGAAATGTTTTTCAATATGAACATATATAAAATCAAAATATTGCTCAAGATATGCACCTAAAACAACCTAATTGTGTTTGCATCTGTAAGAACTAAGCCTAATATAGATGACTTGGTAAATAAGAACAAAAATTCAAAAGCTACATTAAACAAGTACTGATTGTTTAATAATTATTTGAATTAAATGTTTCAAATTGCTTGTTTTTATTGTATACCTAACCTAATTGATTGAACCCGTAAAAAGTTTATTAATAATTTACCTTTTGCATATTATTTTTTAAATTTCCACTACTTAGATTTACATTAAAATGTCCTGTTTGCATAAAATCCCATAATAATCCTTAAAGTAACATTTTTTCACCTTTTCTTGTTTGTTCAAAATGTTGAAAATGGTATACATTTTTTTTAAAAAAAATTTTATCAGATAGTGGCACTCTTCCCAAAAAGGTTGATCACCCCTCCTCTAAGTGGAGTATTATTGCAAGAAGAGGCAACAGAAGTTTTTGAAAAGTCTGAGATTATAAGAACTGTAAAGCATTAAATGGTCAGTTAGAAAAATTTAAGGGAAAATAACAACACTACTTTTAAGAGTATCTGTGGTGAAGAAAGTCAGGAAATATTTAACATGTAACAAATTGTATTAAAAAAAAGCTAAATGAAACTTGTGAAGGATATGAGGCTTAAAAATATTTGAAATACAGATGAAACTGTATGTTATCAAATTTTGTCTTATAAAATATGCTTCAAAGGAGATAAGTGCTCTGGTTGTAAAAGCTCTAAGGAACATCTCATTATACTATGTTTTTGTAGCATGGAAGAAGAGAGTTTGAACAACCATTGTAATTTCTAAGGCTAAAGCAAGGTGCTTCAAACACATCAATCCAAAAGCTTTATTGGTCCATTGACATCATCATAAAAAATCATGCATGACACAAAGCACACTGTCAGAAGAGTTGGTTACTCTTGATGTGACAATGCCTAGAAGAGAATAGGAGGGCCATGCTATTTCTTGTAAATTCGCCAGCTCACCTACCAAATTTAAATTTAAATCAGTGAATTAGTGTTTTCCTCATCTACTGCAACATCATGCGGTTTTGCCTTTAGGCCAAGGAATAACTGAAGCTTGAAGATTAATTATCGAAGACTGTTTTTATGGTGTGTTCTTTGTAAAAACATGATCAGCTTGCAAAATATGTCAATGTATTGAATACTATTCACTGGGTGAGTGAGGGAATATTAACATTGCACTGTTCAACTACTCGTGGGCTTTTGGCAATGGACCATGTAATTTTGAACCATGGGCAAGTGATAAGGATGACATTTTTGAGCTCTCAACAGATTTAATATACATCGCTTCCCTACACAGTGGGTTTTCATTGGTACTAGGCTCGAACTCATGACATGACAGCCATGAGTCCGTTACCTTTACTACTAGGCTACCCTGGCCACACTATTCACTAGATATCAAGGACTATTAAATCTGTACCATAAAATAGTATTTAAAATTTTAATTTTGAGTACTCTCAGTAGAAAAGTGCTGAGGAAAATGAATTGTTTTGAACTTGTCAAAATCTGTGGCTGTATTCAAATGCAAGGGTATTTAGAAATTGATGAAAACTTGTGTAGTGATGGCTCCAATTATAACTTAAAATCTCTTATTTTAACTAATTAACAAAAATAGCTTGAAAAGCAGTGTGAAAGACATATAATATAAAAAATAAACAGATGCCTTAAGTACACCTCCCATTTAGAATAATTCATGATAACAGTTGGTGACAAGGAGGAACTTAAGATCATGTCAGTAACTAATATCTATGGGGGGAAAAAGTGTCGCAAGTACAAACTATATTGCTCATTTCATACATTTTTGAAATGTTACATTACTTTTTTATATATCATTTATTTAAAGCTTAATGCTCAACCTAAATTTCTAATTAAATGACATTTTTTTGGGGGAGGGGGGGGGGGTATTTTTCTGAAGAAGGAACACCTATTTAAGAGGCAAAATGTCTGGTCTGGTGGGTGTCCCAAATCATGAGATATTAACAGTGTAGTATAATATATATATATATCTCACATCTTATGCGAAATATATATAGTACATCATTCATTTATATAATCATGCAGAATCATGAATCAGTTTAAAATGAATTATGTGTATTATTTTTCATTCTTTATTATTATCTATAAAGTTTATGACTATCATGAAAGATAATTCTTGTGAAATTATATCACAAGTATGATGAAGGAATTTTATTTTTGGAAAAATTTTCAGTTAGTATATAACATTTATAAATATCATGTTACATTTTCAGTTTAAAACTAATGAAACTATTATAAACGTTAATAGCTAATTGAATTGTAAAACAGTTAGTAAAACAAAGTTAGAAATATTTAAATGTCTGAAAAAATATCAGGCATGTTCAGATCTTCTAAAGGAATTATCATCAAAATATTAAATTTGTTGTATGAATCTATAACTGCAAAGCAATTTACATGAATTTTTAAATAATATATGGTTACTAACTGCGCTTTGAGTAGGAGAGAGAAATACAAATTTCAAAAAGTATGATATGAATTTTTTATTTTAGTTGTATGTATTTTTTAATACAATTGTTTATAAATAGTTTTTGCACTAACATTTCATTTTCTTCAAAAAATTTAAATTTGTTGCAATCTTATTTATTTATTCAGGTTGGAGAGTTAAAAGAGAAGTAAATTTAAAGCTTGATTCTGCCACTTGGTTACTTGGTAGATGTTATCATAACAAATTTACTGGTATGCATTTTCAGATTTTTTATTTAATATTCAAATGACTGTAAGACTTAGATTCTATTATTCTCCTGTTGTTTACTTTTATATTTTTTCTATGTTTATAGATATGAAACCAAGTGCAAAAATAATAGATTTCTAAACTTTTTTCGGGGTTGAAATTTTCAATAATAAATTATTAGTCCTTTTAAAGTTAAAGAAAGCGTGATATAAATTGAGGATCTCTTTTTTTTTATGGCATAAAACCACTTAAAGATGCAATAGTAGATCTTATCTGCTTTTCTTTGAACATAAGAACATTAACACATGATGGTAATTATTTTTTATGAAAGTTTAAAACATTTTTAAAAAATTCCCAGTTACAGTTTGTTTTTTTAAGTATTTGTTGAAAATGTAAATAGTTTAATGAAACATTAAAAAGTAAAATTAATTGTAAATTTTTTTTTAATGTTAGTGTAATGTCAGAAAACCTAAAACAGTGTTTTTGAATGAAAAATATTTTGAATATTTTTTATAAGTAAAGAATATTCTTTAGTTGTAACATTTTTGTTCTTAATATAGGAATATGTTCTGTAGTTAATAACCTCTCTAAATAAAATACAGATATAACATTTTTAAGGGTGAGATTTGTAAAATCCTAATCTTGTCTCATGTTTATTTAGGAAATAAGTAAAAAGTGTTAAATGTATCGGGTTCAGTAGTTTTCTTGACTAAAAAAGTTGTTATAGAAAAATAGATAGAACAAGATGGAATTAAAAAAATTTTCATCTATTAAGTTATTGAATTCTTTTGTATTGTTTAAAAATTTTATAACGTAAAACCAGATATGAATGTAAGTAATGTATTACCTTTTGTTAATAATGAAGCAAAATAAGAATGTGCCAAAAAATATTTTTATTAAAAATAAAAGTATTTTTAAAATGAATGTAAAGTTTTTGGCATTTAAAGGAAATACCTTTTTTTACATACTCATATCCTTTTATGTGTGTACTCATTTTAGGTATTCTATTTATAAAAATATTGTATAGAGTATTTTAAATTGAACATCTCACATATTTTGGCATATAAAAGATCTTCCATAGTTTAAAATAGTATCATTTTTGTTACACTAACTTTAAACAGTTAAAAGGGTGAATGAGGAAGGAAAAGTTTAATTATTGTTTTTAAAATTTGTTTTCTGATGGAATTAATTACATTATACTTTTTTTTAATGTAACAAATTTTGCATAGAAAATTCATATGGGGGTATTTTGCTACTTTTACTAATTCAAAGTTTTCAATCTTCCCTAAAGTAATCAAGCTCACTTGGAGAAGATATCTGGTTGAAATATTTTAATATCCCTGATGCATTTCAATCAAGCTAAACTGATCTTAAAAAAGAAAATCCATTTATGTTTTTCCTTCACATTATACTATTCATTATCACACTTTTTAAGATAGTTTCAAGAAAGCTTGATATGAAAAAAACAACTTCTAGCTTGTTTTCTTTTTAAAAATGTAGTATTTTTTATTTGTAATGTATTGCAGTAAAAGGGAATATATACAAAAGTATTATTTCTCTTAACATAGGTGTAGTTTAAAATATATTGCACAAAACTAGAAATTCCATCTGATTGTGAATTGGGAACTTCAAAAAACATCAGAATTTATAGTATTAAAATGGTTTTATTCTTGTATCAAATTACTTCATTTGTTGCTTTCAAATTGAATCAATCGATGCTTTACAATTGTACTGTTTCAAAATTTAAATTTACTTACATGTTTTGCTTATAAAGATGAACATTATATGAGATTCAATTTCAAATTGTATGATTTAAATTGATAGTTTTAATGCGTTATTTCTTTTATATAGATAGTACAATTACAGAAGATGTTTCAAAACAGCTAAAACTGGATCTTCTCAGCAAGATATGGTTGACTTATCGAATAAATTTTCCAACAATTCCTGGAACAGATTTTATGTCAGATTCTGGTTGGGGTTGTATGCTTAGATGTGGTCAAATGATGATGGCTCAAGCATTTGTGTGCCATTTTCTTCATCGAGGTACTGCTTGAGTTTCTCAGAGTTATATTGGCTTTCATAGATTGGGGCTAGTATTATAATTATATTAATTTATTTGTTTATGGCCATTAAATCATGTTTTTTGTTGGATGCATTTACTTAAATTTAGATTAGAGCCCACACAATATTAATTTAATTGAAGTTCCTGTGTAAAAAAAAAGAAATGTAAAAATTTGAGGAAAATAATTGTTTAATTTATTGTGGTACATTTTAAAAAGCTTCCTGGAGTTCTTAAAACATGCTTAATAAATGAGTCATTTATCAACACAAAGATTTTTCTTTATTTTAAAATGTTTTTATTATAGTTTTCCTATAAAATTTCTATTGCAGAAATTAACATAAAACAGTGCAAGCTTAATTATACATAAGATAAAAATGTTTTATTTTGTTCTCAGACTCATGCTAGAATGTTATTGCAAAATTTTCTTCATTTCAATTTTATGCATATTCTATTGTGACAGAATTTCAATTGTGAAAGTTATATTGTTTGCAGTTGTAATTTTCAGCATATTAGTATATTTTGAAAATACTTGATAGCATATATCATGTTACAAAATGAAGAAATAACTGAAAATTATTTTTTTATCCAATTTGTATTCTTTCTCCTTTTTTTTTATTGTTGATAATCTTTTTATAATTCCAAATAGTATAAATTTCCAAAAGTTTCAGAATTCTTAAGATCTTATTTACAATATGGTTGAAATGCTTCAGTTTCAATTACTAAGAATGAATATATATTTCAGATTGGCGTGTTTCAGTTGATCAACCACCAGAAAAGAAACATCTATATAAAATGATTCTTCGTTGGTTTGGGGATTCTTTATCTGATCACTGCCCATTTTCTTTGCATCATTTAGTTTTACTTGGTGAAAATTATGGAAGAAAAGCTGGTGATTGGTATGGACCAACGCATGCTGCCCAAGTTCTGAGGTAAATTTTAATTGCTATTAAAACTGGCTAAAATGACTTAATTAAATTATATACTCATGACATTTACTTGCAGACTTCATTATATCATGGAACAAAATTGATACAAAAATTTACATCTTTTCAAATATTTATAAAATGAAAGATATATATATATATATATAATATAGTAAAATAAATATAAACATAATTTATATCCTACAAGTCAATTGACCAAAATGAAAAACTATTATGTTTTCTTAAGCTTTTACTGATTTAGCACAGTGAAATAGGGCTAAGCTTGTTTTACAGGATCCTAACCTTCCCCTTCAGCAGAAAATTTCAACATAATAAGGCCAGAAAAATTGTAGAGAAAACCGTGTTTGAAAAATAGAGTTAAGTCTGATAATAGCAGGTGTAATCTTTCATTACTCTAACAAACAATTAAACTAATAGAACGACTATTTTAAAATTGTTCAAAGTTGCATATTTATATACACAATAATCCAATATAAGTACCAAAAATCTTTTCGAACTAGTATAATATAATTATAATTAATCCGAGTCAATAGCATAATTCATGCATACAAAATGAAACAACCTATGCATGGTGTGTGACTAGTAGCTTTTTTTTGTCTGCTTTCAGTTTTTCTTATGGCGAATACCTATAAAATTTTGTTATTCTGTTTAATGATTTGTTTACTTGAAGGAAAATTTATGCATTTTATTGTATATTAATTTAATGAGTGTAGTTTCATACTTGAAATTACATGTTTATTACTTTTATTTATATCTTTTTTTTCTTGTAGGGATGCTCTTATTCAAGGTAAAAGAGATCATCATGAACTTAGAAATGTGTGCATGTACGTGGCATTAGATGGCATCGGTAAGTTTTAGATAGCCATTAAATTCTATCCCCTTTCTCCTAATTGTTACAAAATCCAACATATTGCTTATTATATTTACTAGCACATATCATAAAAATATTTTAAAGCTTATTGTTTAATGCAGTCTTAATGAGATGTATAAATATTTTCAAGGGAAATCAAAATGCTCTTATGAATTAGCTCAGGTAATCAACCTTGATTAGCTAGTAAATTTTTTTTATAATAATGGATAGTAAAAGATTGTTGACGTTTATAGATAATCTGTATTTTATTAGTGTATAAGGAAGCTATTGTTAGTATGTTTGTTTTGTATTTTCTGTGATATGCCTATTGTCTTTTATATTCACAGGTTATCAGCTGGAAAGTTTCCCTCTGATTCCTAACTGTGGATAATACTTTATGTATATGATACATAAACTCATGTTATAATTGTTTTGTTTTTTTTTACAAATTTGTTGCAGTTAGATTTTAAAAAGTTAAAATTACTAGCAAATCAAATAATTCAATTACCTATATGTTATGAAGATTTTTGAAAAATTCCTTTTGTTGAATGATCTTGCATGCAAGGATGCAGCATTTCTCCCTCATATCAGAATTCCATATCTGTATTTTTGGTGTGTTTTTTTATTTTGCCATGTGTTTCTTTATTCTTTAATTGTGAATTGAGTTAATTATTTTTCTTGTAATTTTTAAATATTGGTGAAAAGGGAAAATGAAAATTGTTTTGGAAATTTTGTAAATTTATTCAATAATATTTTGTTGAATTCAAGTTTTATCATTATAGTCATATATTAAACATTCCAATAAAATCAAACAACTAACAGTTTTTCTTCTCTTTCTTCCCTCATTTTTTGGGGGAAATAAACATTACATTTTCTTTTTCTTTTGCATAAAACATATTAACTGTTCAGTTTAAAATTAAAAATAAGTTACTACTGGATTTTTGAAATTCAAATATACAAAAATTCTTTTTAAAGATTTCCCTGTCATTCCTATATAATTATTTATTTATTTAAATGTGTCAGAATTGTGTTGTTGCTGTTCAGCTGAACATTTCATTATTGACTAATTTTTAAACATTTATAAATTTCATGATATTTCGATTTAACTTATTTTAATTATATCTATTTTCAATATGGGGAATAGACATATCTAAAAATATTTACAATTAAATACTGTTACTGCTGCTTAACTTTTATCTTTTCCTTCCTTTTTTTATTTATTTAAATTGATATTCATATATATTTCTCTTTTTCAGTATTTAAACAGGATGTTTTTGATCTTTGTTTGAGGCCTTCCACAAACAGACTACCTACCAATTGTGAATCTGAAGAAATATTCCACATCCCAAACTCATGCAATTCCGATTCACCACATTCTCATTTAACTGGACAAAAAAATTCCATACCTTGTAAAAACCAAAATTTTCAATCAGCTTCAAGTAATCAACCTGATAATGTATCTGTTTGGGAATATGACGGTTCTGAAATGAGTTTTATTGATTCATGTCCCTCATATTCTGCGTATGGACCTCCAAGTTTTAGTACTGTTGAGCCAAATTGGACAAGTTTAATTCTTTTTGTCTCTGTGAGATTAGGAAATGATAAAATTAATCAATTTTATATACCATGTCTTAAAAGCCTTTTAGCGTATGATCATTGTATTGGAATAATTGGTGGTCGTCCGAAGCATGCTTTATATTTTATTGGTTGGCAAGGTAGGTATTTTCAAATTAACTGTGTAATTTATAATATAAAGTTAAATTGTAAATTTATGTGTGTGATATATATGCAAGAATACTAATATTTATCATTCTTTAACATCTTTTTTAATTTCTTATCATATTTAATAATAATATATTTGCAAAGCATTTTATGCATTTTTAAAAAATTTTGATATTACCATTACATTTTCTGCTAAAAGAAATTGTAGATCTCATATTTAAACATTTAAAAGACTTAATTTTCTAATTTCGAACGGCATCCCTGAGAACCTCAACTAGGAGTATTAGGCGGTTTAATTCATATCAATATATATCAAGCTAGTGTGATATCATTTCTAATAAAACCCTTTTTTCTCCTTAACAATGACAATCATATTAGGAGAATTTTCTAGATCTGGCTGATACACTTATGTCAGAAAAATGTCTTAGACTGTACAGCATTTAACTGTCAGAACTATGCATGCTAAAAAATTATGTGTGCATTGGGATGTGGGCCAATTTTTTTTTCACTATACACTAGAAAAGTTGCTTACACTTAGCTAAGTGAAACGTAAAAAAAAAAAATCAATGAAAAAATATTTTTTTCTAATGTATCATGCTTAAAGTTTGTATTTAGTTTACCAATCTCATAACATTATTGTGAAATTTGAAATATGAGAAGCAAGTGGGGGGAATTTAAACTTGTGCATGCCAAATGTTTGAGGAAAAAAAAAATTTTGTAAAATTGACAACATTTTATTATTTTATTCAACTTTAATTTTTCACCCTTACTAAACAAAACTTAATAAATAATAAGCTTTTTTTTATGTTTTTAACTCTATGTAGACCTATTAAGTATAGTTCATAAAATTATTCAATATTTTTATTCTACTAATGTACTTGAAAATAAATTTTTTGAGATTTGTGTATTGATCTTGATTAAAAGAATTATCCTGATGATGCTGTTTTTTGCTAACACCTTTTTCAAAATGCGTCTGTTTTAATTTGGATTTAATGTTCTACCACATGGGGGCAATGGGAAAGCTTTGGAAATTTGTATCACATCATAGTCTTGAAGGACAAATAATACAATCACAGCTCCATAACAGTTATTGACAAATGATGTTTATTTTTATGTTGATTCTTTTTCACAATTGTGTTATTTATTAACTCCACACTTGAGGCTTGAATTGTTCATTATCTGAGATATCAGATTGTTTATGTATTTTTATTTGTTTGATGTTGCTGTGTTGTGATTTGTAAGCCTACTAAGAGTCACTCAAAATTCTTTCATGTGTCTGTAGCTTTTTGGTCTTTGTTTTCCTTTAAAGTTTTTTTTTTTTTGCTAACTTGCAGGGGTTTTTTTTTTTTTTTTTGCTTCGAGTAGAATAACTCAAAGTTTTGCAAATCGTACATTCTTTCCGGGAACATAAAGCATAGCTTTATTAAAGGAATTTACACAATGGCAATTACTTGAAAGCATTTATTCTCACAAATTTCGATTTATTTGGCATATCCATTTCATGACAATAGAACATTTACACGCTATTATTATATCAAAAATCATAGGAGATTCCCTTTTGAAGGTGTCAGTTATTTTTTCAATGAATGAAGCATTGTTTATATTCAGATATAGTAAGCATTAATTTATAATATCATAGTCTTGTCATAATCTTGAATACTGCAGACCAATGATCTATTCAGTTTAGGATATACAAACCAGGGAAACAATAATAAAATCAATAAATTCAAAACATTTATTGTTCCTACTAAAAGTCCAACAAACTCTTTTAGAGATTAACAAAATTTCCCTTTTTTTTTCAATTTACTTTTTTACCTCTAATGAACAAACCTTAATAAATAGAAAACATTTTTCATATCCATTATTTTTTGCAGAAAAGAATGCTGCTTGAAGTAAGATTTCTGAGAAAATATGTACATAATAAGAGGACTAAAAGTTGAAGTATTAGTAGCAGCTCACATATTTGACATCTAGCTTTTCTTTTATGTGATTATGCATTGACATGTATCATATTCAGATTCTACATATGCAAAGGCATCCCTCCAACTACCTATGAAGGGTAATGTGACAATTTCGTGGTAATCATTTTTATTTTTGTTTTTGTATACTTTTTAATGTTGAATGTTGATGTCAGAAAAGTGTGTTAAAATGTAACAAAATAGTTACTATAATGGATTTTGAGTGCCCGATGTTCAATAATCCAAGGGAGTTTTTGCCAAACAAGCATTCTTCTCGCCGAGATGTCTTAATGTGATGCTTCTGAGAACAATAGCTCTCTCCAACAACCAATATGTGAGTTTTTATGAAGCAGCTGAAACGGTGACTTAAGAAATTAAATATTTCTGTGAAGCAAAAAAAACTTCTATTCATGCAGTTTTTGAGAAAAGGATTGAAAATTAATGATTATGTACCAAAATATTTATTCTAACTTAAGAAAGCCCTACCAATAAGATATAAACAAACTAATATCTTTAGAAGTGAATCTGTACTGTAATCTTTGATGTAGTAGCATGTAAACGCCTTATTGTTGATTGCATTTGCCAGCAAAATCCAAATTTTTTTTTTATTGCATGATTTCAATTGTCAATATTATAAAATCAACCAAATTCCTTTAACTGAGTTGCTTTTTATGTTCCTAAGAAAAAAAGTATGAGTGGATAGTCAGGTGCGGTTCTATCAAAGTACTTCGACTTAACCATCAACCATTTAGTATTTCTGGAGTCCTACAAACCTGAGCACTCTGACTCCAAACAAATAAAAATACATAGATGATTTGATACTTCAGATAAGGATAATAATGATCGGTTCCAGCCCCCAGTTTAACATCAATGAGTTAAACATTTGCAGATGGGAATCTAAAATTAACACCATTAGTCATTGATCATTATAGAGTTGGATTGACCAAGAGATGTGCTTGTGTCATTACGCTGATATTCCATAGGGACTGGGATGACTCTTATCCCTCTACCCTTTATCTGGAAAGGCATTCGGCCTGGTGTTGTGGACTTGACTGGAAGAGTGAGTGAGAGAATATTAATGTCGCACTGATTAGCAACACGAGGCGACGGTCCGCGTAATTTTGAACCATGGTCAAGTGACGCGGACGACACCTGAGCTGGCACCCCCTCTCCTAACTACCACACCACACCAACGGGAGGACGTTTGAGCTCTCGACAGATTTAACGTGCATCACCCTACATGGCGGGTCTTTAGTGGTACTAGGATCGAACCCATGACACGCTAGCCATGATCTGATGCCTTGACCACTCGGCCACAGCGGCCGCATGACTGGAAGAGGGGAGGCATGGTTTCAGAGGCAGGAGCAAATGGGGTAGCAGAAAATGGAGCAAGGCTTTTAATTGGATGTTGACGGTGGGCTTGATATGAAGTTTAGTAAAGAAAGGTCTATGGAATTAAGATCAATAATAAATAATGAAATAAATAAAAATAATAAAATTAAGATATTTAAATTAAGAAATAGAAAGAGGAATTAATTAAAATAAAAATTAATTCTGATCTAGCATGGCTTCAATTATTAAATAAGTCTTGGTTTTGTCATCTGCTTTTTTACGTTTGTGAATTGATTCTAGTACTTCTGGGGATCTTTTTAAAATTTTTGATATTACGTTAACAAGTTCAATAACTTGAGCTAGATTGGATTTATTCTATTCGTTACTTTCAATTGCATGGATTTCTTTGTCTTTATCGCTAGCATTGGTGTTATTACTGGAAATTGGGGCGGGGGAAGGGTAGGTGACTCCACGGACAACGTTAGCGAAGGAAACCCCCGATTTGCATAAGCTACTATTGAATTGTTTATTTTTTTTTTATCAAAGGCGTACCCTTTTTAGGTTGGGGGAATTTAGGGCATTTAGTATAACAGGCCGTATACTTGAAAATTAATGCAATAGGGATTGTCCTGTCTCTCCTTGATAGAGCATTCTAGGTTGGGATGTTCTTTGCTGTGTTTTAAGCATCTTGGTTTTAAGTTGCAGTTCTCTGCTGTGTGGTAAAAATTATTACAGTTAAAGCATTGTGTAACTCCTCTAATGAGGAAACCCTCTACTTTAACTTGCATGTATCCAACCGTCCTGATGTCAAAAATGTTTAAATTGGTATCATTTCTGGGTAATATGACTTGAAAAAATGGGAGGGGGGCTTTAGTTTTTCTGGAAATTAATTGAGAGATTCTATCAATTTCGAATACGACTTCGAGAAAAAAAGACTACAAATTCGAAATCTTTGTCTTTTTCTAATAGTTGGTTAAGATTGTGATATTCCTCGCTATCATTGACTAAAAGCATAGAATACTCCTTGAATTTTGTTATTAATATTGGGGAGTGATTGATAGATAATTTTAAGTTGATCTCTGATGTTTTCTTTGATTTTTAGGTAAATTGGGGGAGGGGGGAGGTTTCGTAGTTAGAATAAATTTTTCTACTATCAATTCTTCCTCAGAATCCAAGTCTGAGTAACTATTGCTGATAGCGACTGGTTCGCTTATCGTAGGAGAGACAGTTGTGGCGGGGTTTTTTTGGGAGGACAAAGTCATCCGTGTTATCTTTTTTTTTCTTACTTTGTTTGGGGGTATTTGTATCAGGAATTTCTTCAGAGTCATTAGTTATTAGGGGAATTTCATTATGAACTTTAATTTCCTCACCCACAGGGGAGGGATTTCGAGATCTAATATGGTCAATGCAGCGAGGGTTATTACATGGGGGAGGGATTCAAACTCAATCACTAAAGCATCCTTACTTTGCGTTGTCTGGGGAATTGACTTCCTCATGCTTTTGTTCTGTTCGGTATCTGGAACTTTAATGAGCTGCATATACGTTTTAATGAGTATTTCATTGCCAGCAATCTATGCTTCAAGCTCTATGTGTCATTCGCAAATGCTGGAACCAATAGGTGGGGAATCCATTTCCATTCTTGACATCGTGAATGAGTTTTTCCTGGGACAAATGATTGTGTCATTTGTCCTTCAAGGGTATGTAATAAATTACCCAAATACAGATTGCCAAGATTTTTACTATTGCAATAAAGTGGTGGAACTCTGTGTCAGATTTAAGAAGCTTTTCAAAAAGTGTGTGATGCTGAAGCAAGAGAAGCCACCATCAAGACTATTCTTCATTCAAGATCATTTCTGAATTTTTCTGAAAAATCTGACTAAAGTGCATTAGTTGAATAAAAATATTTGCTAATTTTATAAGCTCTGCTTAATATTTCCACTTATATTAAAAATGTAAAATATATTTACCATTTAAATTGCAATTAGCCTTGGGTTGAAAGAGTGTCATACTAGTTCTAGATGTTTGTTCTAGCTGTTGGATCTCAATATAGCAGTTTTTCATCTAAAATTGGTAGTATTTCAGATGATTTCTGTCATTTTGTTTCTTACTATTTTCAGATAACATGAATAATATTCTCATTTTAGTATGATGCCTTTTAGCTATATCTAACTGTTTTAAGAGAAAACCATACTTATTACTTTTATCAGCCAATAAAATATCAAATGATCTTTAATTCAAAAAAGAAGTACTCATAGTAAAGTCAATAAAAATTTTAAATACATTTGAAACAAATATTCATGTGCATGTGGATGAATTCAGTTCAGTGTTTGGCCACTGAGATGTTGCACTGCTTGACAAAGCTTTCTGCACCAAAGAAGAGTTTCACAATGTGTGGGACAATATCAAAAATTTTTCAATCCATTGGATGTGTACTTTTTATCTTCCATAACTGAATTGTTGTGAAGTAAAAGTTTTCTATATTTCTCTTTCTGTTCTTAAAATTGCTGCATTTGTCTAGTGGTAATGGTCACGAACTCGTGGCCAGTGTCATAAATTCGATCCCTTGTGCCGCAGAAGACTTGCTGTGTAAAGAGGCTGATGCATGTTAAATTTATCGAGGCTCAAAGCCTTCCTGTTAGTGTGGTGTGGAAGCTCGGAGACGGGGTGTCAGTTCAGATGTCGTCCATGTCATGTGATCATGGCTCAAAATTACGAGGTCTATTGCCAATACTCTTTGTGTTGCTTAAAAGTATGATGCTAATAAACACTTTTCTTATAGCAGATTAGCATGAAGTGTTCACTAGTCACCGGAACTCCACACTCTAAACGTAGCGGAGGATCACCTTTTTTAAATAAAAAAAGTGTAAATCATGTAATGCTTTTTTAGATCTTATCTAGCTATCTTTTTAGACCTTATTAATGTTATGGAATTATTTACCCCAGTTATCAAGAGTAAAATAACTTGCATGATATAAATAGCAAGCTGGTTAGTGCCTTAATATCCATAAGCAAAGGCCATGATGTTTTGGAAACTTCTTTTTTTTTGCTGAACCATGTGCACACATAATTTATTGATAAAAAAAACAAAGTAAGAAAAAATACTATAAAGCACTTACTTAAATTCACATAACAGTCAATAATTCTTTTAAAAAAATTTTAAAAACTATTGATATCTTAAGTGTTGGCACTTGGCAAAAACAAGGACATGAATATATCCTTGGATTAGTATACTAATATCCTTATTGTGGAGTTATTCTTAACTTTAAGAAAGTATTATCAAAACTGTGTGCAATGGGAGTCGACAGTGTGGTGTATACCATATGCTGAAGTGAGCGAACAAGAATTTTGATGGAACACCTTGAGCCATACAATCGTGAGACATGCTGCCCTGATGATCTGGAGACTATAACATTTGTTTCCAACTGAGAGATGCAACTCAAAATACTTCTAATTTTTACCAGACAATATCACTTATGAATCCGATGTCAAAATTGAAAAGGAGGAGTTTCTGTATCATTTTAGAATGATGTTAGGCAGGCTTTATCCAACAGAGTTAAAGAATGAGGGGAAAAGTTGACTTGGTAAGCATAAACTAGGAAGCTTTATTGATTTAAGTATCAAACTACATAAATTTTTAGAAATACCATAAAAGACAATGTACCAGATACCAAAAAATGTTTAATACATCGTTACATTTTATTATAGTGCTCTTAAGTTATTGAATTTCTTTGTGGAATGGAACAAGAATGTGCCGCTGACAAAAGCCTGGTGGGCTGTAGGTTGTGTATTGCTGCATTCGGTTAATTGGCAGGATTATTGTAATTGAGAAGTGGCGGATTTGGGTCTCTTTCTTTATTTTGAATTATTTCAATGCAATGCAAATTTGAAGTGTGATATTAAAGCTTTGCTTAGAAAGCTACCTATGTCTTGAAATGACATGTTGCTTTTTCAAGCAGCTCCTGTACTTCACCATCTTCTTACGGAAAAAAATCCAAATCATCAATAATACTTATTAGGTTAATGTTGTTGTTTTTCTTGTTATTCTGAGCATTTATATTTCTACAACATTGGATTATTTAAAAAATTCTTGAAATCTTTAATTTTTGCATTTTGGAAGACTAAAATGTTCTATTTCAATTTTGAGAGAGAGCTTTTCTATGATTCGTTATTATTTCTAAGCCCTCTTAATTTTTTCGCTGTCTTTAATTTATTTTAATTATCTGTTTAACCAGAATAGTAAGTTAATGGGGACTTCTCAAATAGTTCTGTTTCATTTTATTTTATAATGAGCTGATGCAACATTGTGAATTTCATTGTATCCGACTACTTGGTTTTCATTGATTCAATCATATGATATTCTAAAACATTCTATAAATTTCTTAAGTTTGAATAAGCTGAGTGCTTTTATATTTAACAAATGTTTTTGTTCATCCTAAGCTTCTCATGTTTTCATGTGGGCTTTTATGATTTGTGAAAGTCGTATTGCTTCCATGAAATGTGTCATCCCTAAAACAACATCCCTGCTAGTAAACAAATGTATCATCATTGTGCCTTCCTGAGACTTTCAGGCACTACTACATCCAAAAAATTCATATCTCTTAAAGTACATATATATATGGAAATTAATGTTTTCAGTAATATATGTATTACTTAAAATTGTTTTCTCTTTTACAGATGATAAACTAATTCATATGGATCCGCATTCCTGTCAGCCAGCAATTGATGTGGAGAAGGAAGACTTTAATGAGAAGGTTTGTGAGATTGTTTATTTTACAATATTCATTACAGATACCATATTTTAATAAAATTCGTTGAATTAAAAAAATAAGAAAAATTGATATTTATTTTTAAAGTTATCAGTTTCCTTCTTTAAAATTCTTTATATTTGTTTTCTTATAATTTTTACAATTTTTGTTTTATTTATTCTTTGGAACTAAAACAAGAGAAAAATCTCTAAAACTTTCCAAAGGGATTTAAATTCATCACTGAAAAAAGTAATTAATGCATGTTTTTAATGATGTTCAAAACTTCTAATGTTGTGGATCACAAAGAATTATCATTTACCTATGACTAACTACCTTTCTGTTGTTTACAATGACTTTATGTATTATTTTCTAGTGAACATTCATGTATAGCAGAGGTCTTCAAACTTTTTTGCCTCAGGGAACCCCTAAAACCCTTAAATATTTAAAGTACAGAATCTTTTTTTTTAATTTCCAATGGCGGATTACAAGACAACTGCAAACAAAATGAGAAGCAGAGAATATTGACAAAAAAACAAACAAAGGCCAACACAAAAAATAATGAAAGAAAAAATAAGAAAATAAACACAAGTTCACAGTATAGTCTATAAATCACACATTTGTGTCTGGCCTCCCAATATCTGCTCCACATGGATCCAGAGCTGAGTGCATGGCAGCGTGCCAAATGAATGGCGTCCATTTCTTCATTGGAGTCGCACAGTTTACAAAGTGGACTCTGAGCAATGCCTATCATGTTTAGATGCTTAGAGTGGCAGTCGTGGCCAGTGGCGATTCGAAAATCGGCCACAGCTCTATCTCGTGGCCATTTTGGAATATGAAGGAGTTTGCTAAACCACACCGTTTGTTTATTCTTTTGGTTGAATTTAGACCAGAAGTGCTCTCTGTAGTATTTCTTTATAATTCTTTTGGCGCTATAAAAAGGAACTGTATTATTGGAGGTTTGTAAGATTTTTGTCCCCTTCGCCAAGCAATCGGCATTTTCATTCCCATCAATGCCACAGTGCACCGGAATCCATTGCATGGCAATGTCTACGTGGCTTTGAAGTAAATCACCAATTTACAGTTGACATTTGAGAATATCCTTTGACAAAGGTGCCTCGATGGAAGATATTGCTTGGAGGGCCGCCCTTGAATCGCACAGAGTAACTACTTTTGAAACACGATCTGTGTGGCAAAGAATTTGAGATAGAGCAATACGTATAGCTGAAATTTCGGCATCAAAAGCAGTGCTGTGAATTCCTATTGGTGTATAGAAGGAGAATAGGTTGCAGCAGACTCCAGCACCTGCATTACTGTAATCTATCAACTTGGAACCATCTGTGTAAACGTATAGCCATTCATCTTCAGGGTATAAGGAATCCAAAGTCTCCAAAGAAAGGATCCTTAGGATTTGACTATCTGTTTCTTTCTTTTGGACCTCATAGAGCAGCTCTGTAGAAAGTGCAAAGTCATACCTTTCAGTGGGGCAGGAAGATTTTATTAGATCTTCTAGTTCGAAATGAAAACTATGAAGCTCTTTAAGAGCCATGGCTTTCTGAAGGAAGACTCTCTGTGATTTGAGATTTCTGTTGGTATAGGATAAAGAATCCTTCCAAAGGGATAGACATTCTGGGATTCTAGTAATTTTCTCCCATAATAATAAAGCCCGTTCTTCTATAATAGATTTAATAGGCATTTGATGGGTTGATAACAACAGAGCATCGATTGGTGTTGATTTCACAGCTCCCGTAATTAGCCGTAATGCTCGATTATGGAACACTCTAGGAGATCAATCACCTGTTTAGATGCCGCAACCAAAGGCTCACAGCAGTAGGTAATGAGTGGCAAAATGTAAGCGTTATATGTTAATTCTAGAGTTGTTTTAGAACAACCCCATTTTGAGCCAGCAATTCTTTTCAAAAGACTTAACCTCTTAGTTGTGCGTTCTGCGGTCAACTCAATGTGTTGTCTCCATGTTAATTTTCGATCGAAATTAATGCCCAAATATGAGAAACAATTTGTTTGGAGAACATTAATTCCTTGGTATGAGAGGTTCAGTTGCAATGGCTGATGGGTGAGAGAGAAAGTCTGGTAGACTGTTTTATCCAGATTTACTTTCATGTTATTATCTTGGCACCAGTAATCAAGGATTTCCAAAGCTTTATTCAAGATTGCCTCAGATTTCTCCTTAGCATGATATTTAGGTGTTTCTGTCCACAACACTAGGTCGTCTGCATATAGTAGACATTTAACTCCAACAAGTCTCTCCAACTCAGCAATTGGGTCGTTTATATACAGATTAAAAAGGAGGCAGCTGGAAACGGCTCCCTGTGGTAGACCAGTCCTTAGAATCTTGTATTTTGAATAGCAGCCTTCATATCGAGCTCTACAGATTCGTTGGGTAAGGGGCCCTGTAGCTAGGAGCTTTTATTTTCGATGACATAATATCGCCAGATGATATGTATAAATTATATCAATGTAATGTGTGTGTTTTTATGTCAGAAAGTATTTTGCTTTACTTCAAGTCGGTAAACTAATTTTTTTAAATCTACTTTCCATATGCTCGCGCCCCCCTCGTAGGGTTTTCACGCTTCCCCCTCGGGGGGAGATGCGCCCCACAGTTTGAGAAACGCTGCTCTACAGTTTTTTTTTCGAAAAATTACTTTCATCTATTTCACTATTTGATTCATTCATCAATTTAGAGAAATTTTAATCTCACTTAAATATTTCGCTATTTCTGTCATGCTGACTGAAATAAAACTGCTGCTAAATTTGCAAAATACTTCAATCCAGTGCCGGATTACTCGTTAGGAGGAGTAAGCAACTGCCTATGGGCCCCGTGCTTTTTAGGGGCTCACAAAAGCATGTTCTGTTTTCTGTTAGAGCTCCAAAAACAGGCTAAGAGCCCCCGAGAACTTGACTGCCAAAGGGCCTCCATGTCGTTTAATCCCACACTGCTTCGATCTCTTTCCCCACATTCTCAAAATACAAACACAAAAATCCAGATAACAATAAATTACGAACCTTCAAATACTAAATTCTTTCTAAAAAACTAAACATTAGTAGTTGTTTATAGTCTGAGATCTGGGATCATTATTTTAATATAAGAATTCTGGGATCAACTTTTTAAAATCTTGGAACCAAAAACATATATTTAAGACCAAAGTTCAGGAAAACATTTTTAAAAAAACGGATTTCAACCGCAATTACATGCAATATACGAGGGCAACACTAATTGTTATACGATTCAAATCGTTGGTAGTCATTGGGTTTGCAATATCAGTACAAGATTTTTTTGTTGCACATTGAACTTATAACTGAAGTCTTATCAGCTTGGGGCCCCTGGCAGCCGCCAGGTCCGCCAGCTGCTTAATCCGCCTCTGAACACAAGTAGATGCCACTTTGTCTGCAAATGTGTTAATGTAGTCTTTCTGGTTTAAAAAACAACTTTCAAGCTTGTTCTATGCCAAATATTCTAACATCTTAATACTTTGGTGCAAAAAAAAAATTTTGTGTGTTAGACTCGTATGCATGTTTTCATGCTTTTGAAATACTTTTTTACTATCTTAATAAATGTGGTAAGTGATATTTTATATAATTATCCATTTGATTTGTGTTTATTCACATATTTAAAGCACTTCCTTTTTGCACTGCTACTTCTGGTTTGATATTTTCTAGAAATTTCATAATACAAAATCTCTTTCAGTATTTGTTTTCCGATAAAAAATTATCTTTCAAAAAATCTGTGTAATGTTTCTCATTCTTAGAGTTTCACTTTGTATTTTTTTTTCTGAATGAAATTTTAAGTATCCAAGTTAGGTTTAATGTAATTGCTTTTTAAAAAATTAAATTTAAAATATCAAAGTTGTACTTGTATGTAATGTGACACATTCCTATCAAATATCATACATTCTTTTTTTTTGTAACAAAGTATACTTTTAATTTTTATTGAATATTTTTTGTATTCATAAATATGAATTATTTCCTTTAAAAGTGTGAGGTAAAATCGAAAAGTTAAACATTTCAGCATAAAATTCCTTTTCAAAATAATTCCCTAGAGCAGTGATTCTTAAACTTTTCTAGGTGGCAACCCCATTTTTTGGACAAAAAATTTTGTGCAACCCCATAAGCATTGCGCAAAGGTTACACACACTTGAGTACTTCTATATGTGTTTTATTTGCAGTAAGGTACTGTTTTATTATAATAAACATCCACGATAAGTTTTTAATTTGAATAAAATTATTAGAAATTTTTAGTTACAAAATAAAAAAATATATATAATATGAATTCATGGTAAATTATAAATAAACTATAATCTTTTTATTAAGTATAGCAATTTTTGAAATAATCTAAGTAAACAATTAAATAATCATCATTATTATTAAGGGCAAACAAGTTATTTTATGTTAAAAGATGTATAAAAAATTCCTAAAATTTTGGTGACCCCAGCTGCATGTCACGTAACCCCTAGTTTAAGAAACACTGCCTTAGACTGACCGTGTACTTTTAGCAGTGCTTTGGCAACCTCAGAGAGCTTTACTGGAAACCATTTTTTGCAACCACCCATAAGGCCTCCTGTGATAATGCTTTTATTGTACCTGTTGATCATCAAAAAAACATCCTTGCAGGCTTTTCCGGCAGGCAAAGATGAACCTTTTCTTCCTGAATAAGTAAGATGAGAAGCATTTCAGTATTGGCGAAAAGCTGTGTCATCATTTGGGATCAATATGCAGGTACATTGTCATGTAGAAGATACCATTGTTCATTAAGCCACATATAAAGCCGTTTACATTTACTTATAAGGAATGGAGTATCTTAAATAAAATAAAAAGTCTAAATTATTTTTTATGTTCATTGTTCTGCCCTTGGGGGTAAATTCTAAATGAAGAATTACTTAATAAAAAAATATCTATATCATGACTTTCCCCTTAATTGGAGATTCTCTTGAAGACCTTTCATCATTAAGTCATAGAACCACAGTACATCTTCCTTAGCATTTCTTAAGGTTTCTGCAGGTGTTTTATCAAATACCGGCAAAGTGTAATTCTGAAGCGTTGCTCTTGAAAATCCATATTTTTTACATTGCCGAACAAATTATACTGACCTCAAAACAAAATGACTGCTTATGTTATTCAATCACATAACACAGGCAAAACAATCCTAAACAAAAACGAAAGAGATGGTGCAATGCATTTCAAATGGTGTAACTTTAATAACATGTTTTTGTCATTGGTGTTCGCTGTCTCCAAATTTTTTATTCCTACGTGTGGTATTCAATTCCCAAATTTTCAAGAAGTATTTATTCTCTTTTTCAAGAAGTATTTATTCTTAGTATTTTATTCTCTTTGTAAAAAATTTCGTTTTATATAGTCCTGAGTATTGTTTCCCTTGTATAAAAATAGTTTCTATATATTGATGTACTATATTGCAAAAAGAAGTTAAATATGCAACATAAATAAGATCCTATCTGAGGCATCTTGATAATAGCACTAACTGACATTTGTTCATTGATTTATTTTCCTTTCCGTCCCAAAGAAAATAGTATAGTATAGCGTTTTTCATTAAGTTTCAATGTTACCTTTGGAATTTTCCCATGGAACAGAAAAGTAAAAAGTGAAAAATATAAAAAGAAGAATTTGAAATTGTGTTCAAGCATGTAATGCATACATATGTATAGATTCATTCAATTACAGAAAGTTAAAGCAAAATTATGAAGAAACCATATACTTGCTTAAATAAAATTAAATTACGATTTAATTTTTTCCAACTTTTTAAATGCAAACCATGCTTTTCTCCGTAAAAGGTTAATTCTAGTTTCAATGTACTCATTGTGATATTTAGATTTGAGGATTAGGAAGGATAGTGTTAATTGAAAAATTTTGTAAGAAATGTTTATATAAAATTTATGCTTGCTTTAACTCTCTTTTACTCAGAAAATTATACAATCATATTATAATGAAAGAGCAGTATGTTTTTGTTTCAGAAAACTAAGTGTTAGATTGTTGACAATATATTTTTCCTTAATGTTTATAGTCATTTCATTCATCATCTATTCGAACAATGTCATTCAGTGAAATGGATCCAAGTTGTGCAATTGGTTTTTATTTCAAAAGAAAAGAAGAATTTGATCATTTTGTGGAAAAATTTTCAGAAGTAAGTAGTTAGGTATTGAAAAGAAATGCTTAGCTTTCTGGCATATTTTTTTTTCTTTTCTGTTTGCAAGTTACTTTTAATAGTTTTTGTGAAACTTAGCTTTTATGTTTTCTTTGAGCTGTGATCATTGTTGCATATAATGAACAAAATGTATAATTGATCACAGTTTATTCTTCATTCATATTTAATTTTTCAAAAGAAAAATTCCAGTTAATATGTTTGGATAATACATTTAAGTTAGCCTTTATTTTCAATATAAGTGTAAGATGAAAACACTAAAAATGTACTATGTCGGTTGCATATACTCTTACAAGCAGTTTAGACTAATTTGGCTCCCTTTCAAGCTTTTACATTTCTCCATTACTTTAAGATAATTTTTAACTTCTTAACACAAACATTATGTTATAATACGTTGATGCAATCTTCTGATTAATTGTTCACATAAAAATTTAGTTTTCATTATTGTTTTTGACATATATATTGACTGTAGGGGAAAGTTCTGTCTATTTTTCTGAAGAAGAAACAATTTTTTTGCACTTTTTATTTAAAATTTAATCTAAAATATGTCCTTTGTTAGTTTCAACCGTCTACCTACTTTATAGCAGCTTATCTAACCCCCTGGAAAAGTTCTCTGTTTTGGTGACAAAATATTCTTCCCCTGCCATTTCGACACCCTCATACTTCATATATTTATTTCCATCAAAAAAGTTTTGCAGGGACCTGAACAGATGATAGTCTCATGGCACAATATCTATATACTGGCTGAGATGAAGTGTTTCAAACCCAACTATGCAATTTTTTATGTGGTGTTTCTTGCGACATGTAGTCTATCGTTATCCTGGTGAAGAATCACACCCTTTCTTTTTACCAAAGATGGACATTTATGTTGAATTTCTTTATTCAAAACATCAAATTGCATACAGTATCTGCCTTTTCATTTTCTTTTTTCAACTCAGTGCACTATATCCATGCTGTCTCACCAGCAACACAACAAAACCTTCTGATATACACCAGCTTTGGGAGTGGATAGTGGTGTCACCCATTTGTAAACATATGCTTTTTTTCTAACGACCTGTTTGTACACTATTCACTTTTCATCTCCAGTCACCAAGTGGTTCAAAAACGGTTCCTTCCCTTTTGTGTGGAGCAAGATTTGATATCAAAATTCTGTTCCATTAAATTTTTTTCGCTTAATTCATGGAGCACCCAAACAGAGAATTTGGACACAAAACCAAGCCTTTTAGTGAAATCCAAAGTAGTAGTCTGAGGAATTCCAAGCTTGAAGCCCACTTTTGTGGAAGTTAACATTGGATTTGTTCTGATCATTTTGCATAGTACTTCGTCACTGACATTTGATGGTCTTCTTGAACTGGGTTCACCTTTCAAAGAAAAAATCACCCAAGCAAAATTTCACTAGCCATCTTCGGAATGTTCAAACTGTTGCTTCTTTTCCTCCAAATATGTCACACAAGATTCTTTTTGCCGCCATTGTGTTATTCCCTTTTTAGAACTCAAATAACATACAATGTTTTAAGTGCACTTTTTCTTGACTCATGTTGAAAGTTTTATAAGTTTAAATGAAATTTATCTAAAGAGTATGAAATAATATGTATAAATCATCAATAGAATTAACTGCTAGAAGCTAACTTTTTTAATTGGTTTCAGTCGGATCTGAATTCTTGCTAAGGAGCGACAACACATAAAAGTGGCCATGTTCCATAAGGATAGAACTTTCCCTTATACGCAATAAGATATTTAATTAAATTATAAGAGTGTAGTCTTATTTCTTTGGGGTTTTTTTCTGTCTAATTTCTCTTTCGTTGTTCAGAATGTCATATAATTTATCCTTTGGTTATATGTGTTAAATATTGTATAAAGTAGATTATTTATTGTATGAATTATTATTAATTTTTTTATTGGCAGTAGAAAAATTATTTTCATCTACTCTATTAGAATGTTTTCTTGTTACTGGAAGAAAATATGTTTAATCCACACATTTTAACTTTTTCTCAGCTGTTGTATTTCATGTAAATATTTTAGTATTACATGTCTATTTTTGCTTATAGATCACTGCGCCAATGAAAAAAAACTTGGATTACCCTGTATTTGCCTTGTCGGAAGGAAAACGAGTGGATATTGAAGAACCAGATACACCTTGTGGCTATGCCAGATCTTCTATGTCACGTAATAGTAAAATTGATGAAGATGACTATATTCTATTGTGAATGTTTTTGTAATTATTTACTGGCATAAGTATTCAAATACTCTTTCAAACTTTGAATAATGAGTTTCTTCATTTAATAATTGATGTTTATTTCTGTCTACATAACTTTTATCATTATATTACATATTTGTTTTTATTTTCGGGGTTACAACACTTCAGATTATGATTTTGGGAGCTCTTTTTATTTTATGACAGTCATTGAAAAATATTTGTTCATAGAACTTACTAAACACCTAGTCATATTTTATTAGTGCTTAAATAATGGTGTGGTCATATAAATAGTTTAAGGAAATGGAAAGTAATAACAGAAATATTTAAATGCGTTATTATAGGTTTATTGAGTTTTTTCTGTCCTGAAACTACATGTATCTTATATAAATCATATATGACATACGATCATTTTTAGATGTGATGCATGGAATGTTTCAACCAAAAAGTTTTTCTGAAGCAGTTTATGTTTTATAGAAATGTTTTCTTCCTTTATAAATTTATAAATTCAAATGAAATTGAGTTTGCTTTTAAAATTATATTATCCGAGAGTTTATTAAAAAGTAAATTACATATGCAGCTGCTAATTTAGCAATTTTTTTTGTATGATTGAAAAAATTAATGATGTTTAAATAATCTCTAAACATATACTTATTTTTAAGAAAGTACTGTGCCAAGTATGTAGAATGCTATCTTTTGTTATTTTGATATTGAAGTATATTTTTTAAATTGTTGTTTGTGTGATAGTTTATTATATTTGTTGTTTTTGTGTGTAAAAAAGCCTGAAAGTTTTTATTTCTTTTGATATCTTATAAAATTTAAAATTGCATTACATTTAAAAACAATTGCAAAAAAAAAGGAAATATGTAAAGCTAGTTTATAAGTTTATGGATAGAATTACTTAATTAATAATAACTTTTGTTTTAAAAGAATGTATAGTAACATAATTATTTGTTTAATTTTTATATTTCAGTATCAGTGATTTTTATCCCAATGTGTTTATACTTTTCCTAATACATTGTAGGCAACATGAGCATTTAAAAAAAAAATACGAAGAATCATCTAATTTATTCATATTAGCATTTCTTGTTGTAAACTTTATATTTTTTTATTTACTTTATCTAGCATATGATATAATAATTATATCATGCAAATGGTATTATATTTTATTCTGTTCACTTAAGTCATATATTACAAATTTTTATGTTTAAATTATTGTATTTTAAAAGTGAGATATTTGCTCATCAGAGAATTGTTTCATGTAATGATAATATTAACTCAAAATATTTGGCACTCATAGGAGAAAATCCTCATTTGGAAGTATTTTCCTATGGGAAGAAAATCGGAATAATAAATAAGTTTAACTTGAGAGATTTTACTCTCAATTTAAGTGTACTTAAAGCAGATATGTGTTAATATTTTGTTTACATTAACCTATTAATCATTTAATTAAATTGATGTGAAATGATGCTATTGTTACTTCTAATATTTTAAAAAGTTATTTGGAAGTTCTTGTTTTATTAGAAATCTTGTGTAATTCAATTTATTCCTAAACTGTTTAACTAAACTTTTAAGTTAATTTAGTGATAGCCATATATATGTATAGTATGTTAACACCCTTACTTCTTGATTCCTACATTCGTAATTATTGAATTTAACTATTTTTTTCTTCCACTTTGTATTGAAAGCAGAAATCAATAGATGCTGAAAATATGAAGTGTACATTTAAAATTTTAGAGATCCTAACAGTATAAGGTCTGCCAAAATTCTGATTTGTAACTTTTACTATTACAGAAAACATTACTATACATATTATAATTTCTAAAGTTGACCATCTACCAAAATTGACAATATTTTCATTGTTTTCTGACATTAAATGTTTTATATTCAAAAGAAGGCACCTCTTCCTTGACCATTTTTCTTGGGGCTCACAGTACTAATTTAACCTCTATAAAATTATTAATTTAATTTAAATGGCATACTTTGCATTTAATAAAGATTTGAAACTTTGTCCCATTATCATATTTTTATTCATTGATTTTAAGCGCTGTCCTTTTTAACATCTATTAAATGAGATATTACATGAAGTCATTAGAAGATTTTATTGTAAAGAACATGATTGTATGTTGAAATGTTGACCATCCCCCCCCCCCTCCTCCCCATTTTTTATATTGGTGGACTTTCTTGCCTATTTTGGGTTTAAACTTTTTGTTAAAAATTTGCATATTTTACTATTTTCTGTCATCACAGCTGCTCTTATTGGGACTTATGTAGTTTTCAAAAAGTTAATAGATTCAGGTTCTACTTTATATGTTACCAATTATGCCCAAGAGAAGCAAATATTTCCTTATACATTAACTGTTTTTTATATTTGCTTTCTTTCTTAAGGAAATAGGAATTTTATTTTTCAGTTATTATGAGAATTTACTAAAAAATCCTCAGCTGAACAAAAGCATATATGAATTCTTAAATATTATTTAAATGTCGTGATTTCTTGTCATGTAAGAGTGACTAATTTACTTGTACAAAAGCTTCTTGGTTCTTTTTTCAATAATATTTAATATAATGCTGTGGGATGTAATTACAAAACTATTTTACATGTCAACTTATTAATTTAGTATATATATCTTTCAGTTCTCATAATCTGTGGGAACATTCGGATTTTTATAATTGTGCTTTCTATAAAGTCATGTATTTAATATTTAATTTGAAAAATTAAGGGATTTCAAGTGATTCATTATATTTTGTATATATAATAGACATTAAAATTTATTCCATTGCATAAATTATTTATAAAATTAGGGAATGTTTTTTATAAATATATATATAAATATATCTTCCCCTGAAGCATCTGAATGATACATAAATTTTTGTATCAATTGAAGAATTAGAAAATACCATATTTTCATTTTTTGCATGTATTTCATTGTTTATTCGACTGATATATATATATATTAAGAAGTTATGTTATTTACTTAATTCATGTTGTGGCTTTTGAACATATTTCAGTTGTTACTGAAAAGCGTTTCCAAGATGTATTTATCAAAGTTACATATTTTAAAATTCTAATTAAATATAAATCTGTTCTGAAACAGATTATTGTATATAAAATCAAATATATTTTTTAAAGTTTAATTTATTATAAAACTTTTATTACATATTTATGCTTTATAGTATATGAAACATTGTTTAACTATATGTTCATTGTTGCAGGGTGAAGATCCTATTTTAAGCAGAAATGTTATGTAGTTTATATATTTAAAAAATACATAAAATCTGTGATACTGAATTTGTGCTGTTGTAATGATTTTCTGTGAATAAAATATTTATATATTGAACACGATTTTTTCCCCTTTTCAATTATACATTTGCCAAAATAATTCGAGGACATTTTGGTTCTGATATAAAAAAAAGTAAATCACAATGAAAAGCTGAAATATGTATCTCTGACATGATATTTTGAGGTTTTTGACTTATTTTGATAGAAGGGCTTGAAATGATTCATTTGTAACGAATAACTTACATGTTGTTACAAAAAAATAATTTATTTTTATTATAGTTTGTATTTAAGTATTTTGGTTAAAATTGATATTTAGTTGTGTTTCTATATTCTACTTTCTGATATAAATATTATAAACAGAAATCAATCTAATATTTCTTCAAATTCAAAGCATATTACTTTCACTAATAATCCAGCATACAATGAATGTAACTACTCTCCAAAATCTACACCATATTTTGGGATAACTCTCTAAAATAACACCATATTTAGCTATCTGTTTCATGTTATTCCATATATTCGTATGTTATGGTGAATTATATTTTTTAGGCACCATAATAAATAAAAATTAATTCCATTTTTTCATTTTCCTTTACCCTTTATAAGCCCATAGTTAGTATACTTCCCACCTACTTCATTAATTTTCAAATTTGGATGAGAAGCTACTTCCCCCCCCCCCTATTATTTTTCCTGCTAACACTGCAACTAATTTCTGTATTTTCAAGTCTTAAATACAAAGGATGACCTGTAAGCTTCCTGAGCAGCAAGAAAAGTGTTCCAGATGACTTATGATTGAATAAATTTGGTGACCATATGCCAACTTTACAAAAAACAAATAAACTTTGCTATTTGTCCTCTACTGAAACACGAGCAAAGAACATTTGTACAACTTGCTAAGCGTTGATTCTTGTTTTCTGAAATTTCATAAAAAGTAATACATATATATATATATAAATTCTCAAATTTTTTAATACAAACTGTATCTGATTTATAATTACCTTTTATAAATTTTAGAATTTGCAAATTATATTTTATAAATAACAAGCATTTACCTTTGAATAGCTCCCAGTGAGCAGTGGTAAACATACTTCCTAAAGTGAATTTCTTTTAATGACAAAATCACGAAGTATTTTAACATATTATTAGGAACAAAATGACTCCATAAAGGGTTAACATATCACTAACTACTAATCATTAATTGATAAAAATATTTGCTTTTTACAACACAGAAAACTGCTTATTCAACAATTAGGAAAGATTCTATAGAAATTTGTTTTAAATCTTTTTCTCCATATTTTTCTTATACTTACAATGATTTCATGAGAAAAACCAAATTATCATTATTTTTTCAGAATAATGTATAATAATGGATTTGTATTTGATATATGACTTCATGAATGGCAAAAAATATTTATAGATTATAACTGATTACTCAGTTTTTCTATGTCAAATGTTGATATTGGTTGCTGATTTAAGTTATGATTTTAAAATATTCTAAATTATTTTTGTCTTGGGTTTAATGCTTAAAAATTTTATAACAGGGAAATTTAAATTATAGTAAAATATGATTTAACTTTGTAAAATAGGGAACTGAATGATTTGTGGTTATAACTGATGGAAGCTTGAAGAAATGAGTTATATATATAATTAATTGTTATATATATATATAACAATTATCAGGCAGTTTCTTTTCGGAGTAGATCATAGTTCATTCTGTAACTGATATTAATTACAGTAGTTTTTTTGTTCTTACAGGAGGCAACACACATGTGTGAACTTTTGCACAGATTCTAAGCCACACAGGCATTAAACAGCAATTCAAATCCTTAATCACAATTTTGCATGAAGCAAATGAAATATACTATTGCTGTCAAATGTTTGTTTCCAATCTTGCTTCCCAGTATCATCCTTATTTTAGTCTGGGAAGAATCTTATAGTAACTTCTAGAGTTATTTCGCAAAATAATCATCTTATACCCTTCTACATTTTTCTAGGTACATTAATTTTTGTAGTCAGTTCTATAATCAAAATATCACCTGTTCATTTAGCAATGTTGAATAAGCATTCTCTCTTGCACTACAAGCAATCTTTTCGGCCACAATTTCCTTTCGGCAGAGAAGTTAATATAGTCCAAAAATTATGTGTGGGTGTACATATATAGGAGAGGAAGAAGTGATATACATATATATATATATAATCACAATCAAGTGAAAGTGATAGTTGCATCGAGAAAACTAAAACACGAAACTCTGAAACATTAATCACCCAACATTTTGAAAGGTAATAAGCTTAAATAATCCCTATATGTTCAGGGGTGTACCTAGGTATCCAAAAGCCCTGGTGCAAAAAAGGACTGTCCTATCTAAAATGGTTAGGTTTTATCAAGTAAAAAATAAAAATTAATGAATATTTTAAAGGTACAAAAAGCTACCTTATCATCAGCTCTTTATCGTGTTCTGCAGAACTTAGGAAAGCAAAGCTACATACTACCTACATGCATATGTATGAGTTTTCTTATGTGAGCTTTAGTGATCACCTTGGTTAAACTTAATAGCACGCCAGACCTCTTCAAGAACATCTGTGAAAAGTTAAGAAATTGCTGGAACCAGAACACGAAAAGTAACGTAATAGATAACAAAAAATTAAACAATAACCCTCGAACAAGAGTACAAATAATAACAGGTATTAGAAAACAAAACGAAGTAGATAAAGAATAAAGGGGGATTACATGAAGATTCGACCAACATACTAACAACAAATTGACAATTTAGTTTACAATCTTTCCCTAGCTTTAGTTTTCGCTAAATTATCAATAACTTCGGTTAAATTCGGGCTTGGTGCAACTTTGTTTTCAATTGCTATTAGCGATAAATGTCGGAGACGAACTTAACTCATGCTGTTTCTTAAATAGTTTTTAATTTACTAAATGGTCTTTCAGCTGTAGCAGAAGTGACAGGAATTGTACAGAATAATTATACTGCTGTAAATACTTCATGTAGGTCACATTCTAGCTCTCCATATTTGTTCATTATTTCCTTAAGTAATTGGTGAACAGTCCTAGTACCTTAGTAAAAATAGTAATTTTGAATACTTCTTCCTCCCGTTTCGAATTCATTCTTTCTTTCCCTTCCCGTCTAGACCAAAAATTAGGTATATTAAAACAAATGTTTGGCGCAGTATAGCCGAAATCGGCTCTTGCGCCAATAAACCCCAAAATCACTCACTCCTCCCTTTTCGAAATCGGTGATCAGAAGCTAATCCATCAAAATGTTTTTTAACCTTTTGCCTTTTTTTCTTGAAAGCGGAGATTTAGACCATATTTTCTTGCACTTGAATGATCCGAGGTCATTTCTATAAATTTGCAACTTTGCTTTTGTCTATGCTAAACTTTACTTGCCTCATACAAATCGATATTGCTCTTTTGTAAAATTTTGGATGAATAATTAATTTCATTCAATACACATTGCAAGAATTCGCAAAGCTACGCGAACAAGTTTAGCATTTTGTTTTAATAATCTCTGCTTCGCTACGATTATCTTCACTTACGCTCTTGAGAACTATTTCTGAAAATGCTTTGATTATTCAAAAAACACAGTTTTATTGTAGGTATCGTATTGACCCTATGGACCATGTAGTCGGTGAGTGAGACAGGGCTTTTGACGACGGTCCGCGTAATTTTGAACCATGGTCAAGTGACGCGGACGACACCCCCTCTCCTAACTACCACATCAACAGGAGGACGTTTGAGCTCTCGACAGATTTAACGTGCATCGCTCCCCTACATAGCGGATCTTTAGTGGTACTAGGATCGAACTCATGACACGCTAGCCATGATCTGATGACTAGGCCACCGCGGCCGCACCATGTAGTCGGATTTAGTTTTTTTTTTTTTTCATAGTGATATCCTATTCGCCAGTGAATTTTGCAAGTAGATCTCAACGCTTAATACTGTTTCAAAAAAATATCTATGTACAAATCGCGCAACGTTGTGAAAAAAAATCGGTATTTCAACACAATCACTAACTACATCCTTTATCACTAAATTTAAATTATGAGTGGCGCAATATACGCGTACTCCGCGTTAGGCTGCAAATTCTTAATGTGTTTTTGTACACCAATATACACTCAAGAGCCAAAACATTATGACCACCCCTACATTTTGCAATGAACTCGCTTGGATGACGTGGAAAGCACGTGATCAGGTGGAAGTGGTATTTAACTGCTGCTAAAAAGTCTGAAAAATCATTCTTTCACTTACTTCTGTGTGTGATGGGAAAGGCTGCGGATCTAAGCGACTTTGATAGAGGGAAAATTGTAATGGCTTGAAGGCTCGGAACAAGTATTTCCGAAACTGTACGACTCGTGGGTTATTCGCGATCTACAGTTGTTAGTACTTATGCAAAGTGGGTGAATGACGGTGAAACCAGCAGTAGACGACATGGTGTTGGACTTCCACACGCTATCAAAGAAAAAGGTCATTGGAGACTGTTTCGCATGGTGGAGCAAAACCGGAGCCAGACAGTGGCTCAGCTGACAGCCCAATACAATGCAGGAACAAGTAGAATAGTATCGGAGCACACTGTTCAGCGGACACTGTTGGATATGGGGCTACGCAGCAAACGTCCCACTCGTGTGCCTTTGCTGACCAAGCGTCATCGCCAACTGCGCCTGCGCTTGTCCCGGGAACATCACTAATGGTCAATGCATCAGTGAGAGAGAGTTGCCTGGTCAGATGAATCACAGTTTGTAATTCATCACTTCAAATGGCCGTGTCAGGATACGCCGTCTTGCAGGCGAACAGTTGCTCCCTCAATGTACAGTAGGTCATACACAGGCCGGTGATGGTGGTATTATGCTTTGGGGGACGTTCTCTTGGGCGTCTCTGGGACCCGTGGTTGTGGTAAAGCAGACCATGAATGCTACAGGCTATATGAACATCATTGCGGACCAGGTGCACCCTTACATGGCCTCTGCTTTTCCAGCTGGAAATGGAATGTTCCAACAGGACAACGCCCCGTGTCACAAGGCTGATATTGTGTTGGTGTGGTTCCAGGAACATGATGCTGAATTCCAGTTGATGTCCTGGCCTCCTAACTTACTGGATCTCAATCCAATAGAACACATTTGGGATGTCATGGGACGGCAGCTCAGAGTTCAAAGACCACCAATTCGCAATATCTTGGATTTGCGTGACCGTTGCTTAAACATCTGGTACAATCTGTCTTCGGCCATCTACCAAGGACTTGTGGCATCCATGCCAAGGCGGGTTGAAGCTGTGTTGCGCGCCAAAGGTGGGCCAACTCGTTATTGACAGGTGGTCATAATGTTTTGGCTCTTGAGTGTATACAATACTCATCACACTGGCTCCATCATGACTTTTACTCACACATTTTTCTAAGTCGATATTTTTGCCAATAAATAGTGTAGTCACCAGAGGCGTAGCTGGGTATCCAAAGGCCCTGGTGCAAAAAAAAAAAATGAGGTCCCAATCTTGGTTGTGTTTTATCAGTTATATACTTATGGCACCAAGAGTGGCGACAAGATCTTTGAAACAGCTTGCCATAGATGACGGTGACAAATATCCATTAGCTGCAGATGTTATAATGTCTGATGTCTATATGGATGATCTTACTGGAGCAGATGATCTAGAATCTGGAAGAAAACTCCAAGAACAACTAGTGTCACTACTAAGGGGTGCTGGAATGGATCTTCACAAGTGGTCAGCTAGTAATCCATTGCTATTACCAGACTCAATGTGTCAAGATAAAGACCTTTCTTATACTTCTTCAACCGAGACCAAGACCCTAGGACTCTTGTGCAAGCCACATCCAGACTCATTTGCTTTCAAGATTTCTCCCATGACTTCAAACTGTACTAGTCTCATAGTCACAAAGAAATCAGTAATTTCTACAATTGCAAGGATATTCGATTCTCTTGGATTGATTGGACCTGTAATAACAAAGGCCAAAATCTTCCTCCAGTCTTTGTGGCAGTTGAACCTTGATTGGAATGATTCGTTGCCTTCGAACTTAGTTTCCTATTGGAAATCCTACATAGATGCTTTGGAGTCTATAAACTGTCTCAACATCCCACGTTATTGTCTACAAGATAAGTCAATCAGAACAGAGTTGCATGGCTTCTCTGACTCATCTGAAAAGGCTTATGGTGCTGCATTTTACCTACGATGCATTGATTCAAGTGGACAAATTTCTGTTAGGCTCCTTTGCTCCAAATCAAAGGTAGCCCCACTGAAAAGTATTACTATACCACGATTGGAACTTTGTGATGCAGTGCTTTTATCAAAGCTTCTTAAAAGAACCCTTCTTCCCTTTAAAATCAATATCAGTCAAATTTATCTTTGGACTGATTCCAGCATTGTACTGGCTTGGATCAAAAAGCCACTTACTCAACTAAAAACCTTCGTAAGAAACCGGGTCAACATAATTCAGGAGCTCACAGAAAATGATTTTTGGAAACATGTGAATTCCGAAAATAACCCTGCTGACATCCTTTCAAGAGGTATTAGTCCAGATAAAATTCAACATTGTGGACTTTGGTGGTTTAGTCCACCTTTCTTGCATCAGTATAAAGAACTGGAACCTTACGACACTTCTACCGTCGAAGGAGATGATCTTTTCCTACAAGAATTAAAGGAAACTTCGGACATTCCTCTATGTGCCTTATTAAAGACCTTTAAACCACTGGATGTAATTAATAATTGCTCATCATTTACTAAGTTGCAGAGAGTAATTGCCTGGTGTAAACGATTTATTGAAAATGCAAGACATCCAAGGGGCCAAACTATGGGACCTTTAAAGAGCAAAGAACTATCAGAATCCTTGAAGTGTATCATAAAAAATATTCAAAGAACTTCATTTTCTAATGAAATTCAATATTTAGAAAAGGGAAATCCTCTTCCAAACTCATGTAAATTGTTAAACTTGCAATCCTTTTTTAGATGATAGTGGATTACTTCGAGTTGTTGGACGGTTAAGAAACTCCCCCATGCCAAGAAATCAGAAACATCCCATGATAATTCCCACTTATATTGTTACTTATTACTGTTATTAATCATTTTCATATTCTTTATTTTCATACAGATGCTGAAGCTACCTTAGCAAATATTAGGAATAGTTTTTGGATACCATCCGCAAGGAATGTAGTTAGAAAAATTTTTAGAGCATGCATCACCTGTAGAAAGGTTAGTGCTAAAGGTTCGCAGCAATAAATGGATGATTTGCCAGCTGCGAGAGTCACCGCTTGCGGAGTTTTCAGTCAGGTAGGTCTTCCAGTTGAAAACCTTTTCTGGAAAATGCAGGCATATTAGGAAAGTTTACGTTTGTGTTTTTATTTGTTTTACAGTTAAGGCTATCCATTTAGAAATAGTTAGCGACTTAACAACGGAAGCCTTTCTTGCGGCTTTAAAACGGTTTGTGGCCAGAAGAGGGCGACCCATTGAGATCCATAGTGATAATGGTCGTAACTTTGTAGGTGCAAATAATGAATTAAGAAAAATACTTAAAGCATTATTTAAGGGTAAAATGGAAGAAATAATGGATTTTTTGTCTAAAGAACAAATCAAATGGAACTTCAACCCACCTTCCACACCACATTTTGGTGGTCTGCGGGAGGCGGAGGTTAAATCTTTAAAATACCATTTAAAGAGAGTAATTGGCAATTCAATTTTAAGTCATGAAGAATTTCTAACCCTTATAGTTCAAATTGAAGCTGTTCTTAATTCTCGACCAATTTGTCCTCTGTCTAATGATCCGAATGATACCGAAATCTTAACTTCTGCACATTTTCTGATTGGATCATCATTGGTTGTAATACCTGATCCTGATTACACTGAGATCCCCATGAATAAATTAAGCCGATGGCAGTTGGTACAAAGGATGAACCAACATTTTGGGCGTAAATGGTCTTCAGAATATTTAAATAGACTGCAACAAAGACCCAAATGTTGTAAAGGCAATGTAGGCTTCAAAGAAGGGGATTTAGTGTTAGTTAAACCCTCAGATAATTTAGATACTTTAGAATGGCATTTGACTCGCATTTTAAAATTGCACCCTGGTAAGAATAATTTAGTCAGAGTAGTGGCTTTAAAGGATAAACAAGGAGTTTATAAAAGACCAGTCACTAAAATTGCTAATTTACCATATGTCAACTGATTTTGTCATCAGAAATGTATTATTTATAATATTATGGTATCTTTATTGAATTGTGTAATTGTTATTGTCATGTATTTTTACTATATTATTGTGACTTTTATTGTAATAATTGTATAACGTGAACTTTGTTGAATGCCTTCGTCATTGCAAGGCGGGGCACGATGTTGGCGCCAGTTGGCGAGAATTCCTTGTATAGATTTCGCTCCGAGCCAACTGTAGTAAACTTTGTATTCAGTTCGAAAAGTATAGCGATACCATATATGGTTGGGATCCATTTTCGCTCATTAAAGTTTTGTTGTTAAATTTACAGTCCATTAATTTATATCGGCAACACTTATCTTAATCTGCAACTCAATGGTGCCCAAATTTGTGCACTGCGACCCTTGTGCCGTAACTACTTCCGCTAACGATTTCTTAATAGGACGAAAAGAAAAATATGATCGGTACGTCTCTTCTGAAATAAATGACTTCTCCGAACCTGTATCCCAGAGAGCTTTTACAAACGTGTCATGTAAAAGAATTGGTACATATGAAAGATCAACTGGTGATAACTGTAATGAATTAAGTTTAATCCTATTAGGAGGATTTGACTCAACTAGTAACCGCTTACCTCCTGCAACACGATCTCTTAGAAAGTTTAAATTGGCATTTCCTTGCCTTCCTCTGGTGCAATCACCACGCCTCCAATTCCGCTTTGCTGAATCATCAATAGGACTTTTCCTAACCACCATTCTTCTGTTCTGATACCGGTCTGTTCTATGATTTGGTTGGTTGTTGCGGTTTCCTCCCTCGAATCCCTGATTTCGATAATCACGACGAGAAAAATTATTTGCACCTCTGCTTACTCCTCTCTGGTCATTTTGCCTATTTCCGACCCCTTTATCTCTCCAATTTCTATTATTCAGTCTTTCCACAGGATTCCTACTCATATCCCAACCTCGTCTAGCAAAATTATTACTCGAACCCTGGGTTTCTCTGCAGCTATGACGTTCCTCATACCGATCGACCAACTCTAACAACTGTACCTTCGACATGGGGTTTCGAACCTCTAAAAATAGTCCATAATCTGGGGGTTCGAGTCGCATTACTATGTGATCAACCAATTTTACATCATCATAATTCAAACCTAAAGTCTTATGGATTTTTAATAACTTATATATAAAATCCGATGGGGTCTGACCCTTTTGCTGCTTGGATGAAAAAAAACTGAGCCTCTAACTCCGACCTATTCCGTACCACTGGAAAACTATCTGACAACTTCTTTTTAATCGATGCGAAGGCAGTCGCTTCTCCATTTACACACGCAAATCCTATGACCTCAAACCAGTCTAATGCTCTCCCAATTAAATGACCTTTTAAATACGCACACGCCAGATTCGCCGGTATCTCATAATAAGCTATATTATCATCAATGTTATCAAGAAACCCCGGTACATTCTCTCGACCTGAAAAGAATAATTCCGGCAGAACCCTAAAACCAGCACTCGCTTTTAAATCCGGTATTTCAGTTGGGCGCCTGCGTCGTGAAATATAACCTCCCCTGAGATTATCATCTCCCCGTCTACCGTTAACTGTTTCTGGACGTGTAGGCGGATTAGAGAATTCAAGAGACATAGTTACAAATCACTATATTTATTGATACCTCTTAATCAAGGAAAGTTACAAACGCACGATTCAAATTTAAGAACAATAAAATACAGTAGAGTATGAGAAGGGGTTACTACTAGCGGAACTACGGAATCGGAACTGAATCCACGAAAGATCAGCACGTACAATTACAGCTAACACACGTACACGTATTCACAAATTTCTAAATCACTAACCTTATTCTTGGAACTTCGGCAGGTCCGTCGTGGTGCAGAACTTATTGCTGGCTGGATCGGATAATGGCTAAGGATCCACACTCGACTTTCCAATTTCAATCTTCAGCTCTTCAGCTTAGCTCGTCGCGTCACTACCAACTAATACTGTCAACATCTGTGTGTTGATTTACCGATGCTTCAATTCATTTTACTTCAAAAATCTAACTCTTCATTTTACTACTCTCTCTCTCACTCGCGAAACCCGAACTTATATAATATTTCTCATTTGCATAAATCACGCTTTGGCTCCCGGTGGAGATTGGTTGAAATAAATAAAACTTTTAAGAAAAATAGAGACTGTTAGTTTAAGACCGTATAGATCCGTCACAACAGTTCTTAAAAAATGATACTATATTTTGTAAGGTATGTATACGATGTAACTTTTCAAACATACAAAGATAAAAAAATATTCTTACATAAGTATTATTGCATAAATTTTCATTAAATTTGTAAATTTTTTATACATAAACCTACAAACATTGCCAAACAATTCAACCAAATGACAAAAAAATTGTAAAATTAAAATTTTAGGTATTCCTCTAACAATCAAACTGAAGGGAATTTTAATGAATTGAGATAAAAAAAATTTTTTTTTAAATATTCACAGTAAAATTAGGTTGTTTTGTAATTATTAAAAATTTCCATGAAAATATTAATTTACAGGCAGAAAATTTGCAAGTTTATAGATGAGAGTAGCTGAGTATCTGTAACACAATATATATTTTGTACAGTTTAAATTATATGAGTATTTGTATTGAGTTATAAAAATAGTACGCGTCAGCATCATAGCTTAGAAAAGAGGATCTCAAACTTGTCATGTTTTTCGATCTGGGCCCTTGCTTACTTAATATTGAATTTTTGCAAATTCATGAACTTCAAATGTGTTTTGGACAGTTGGTATACTGTGGTAGCTCGCTGCTATTTTAAAAACACATTTACTTTTCTATCTGTAGTGAAGTGTTGTGTGAAAAACTAAAAAATACATGTTAATTTTAAACATTTATTAGATAAATGTTAAAATTTAGTACCTGTTACACAGAATATAAGAGAGTAAAAACAAATGCTTTTATGACACTTTAGTTACAAATTTTTAATACTTAGCATAAATTTAGTTAGGTTTTACCTTAAATCTCCTCGGTTAAACATCCAGTCTATTTTTTTTCTTCATAAAAAGAAATAAATTAAGAAAAACTTTTATCTTTCAAATCAACAAAATAATTCAAAAAGCAACTTTTTATTTATCTCTGTAAAACCCAGATAAATCTTACCTTTAATTGGGCAGAATTTGATTTATCTATTTCTGATACACACACACACAATTTCAATTTCCAAATAATCAAAAATTACTAATAATTATAGCTTTTTCAATAAATGTTTATAATTATTATGTACCTGAGATATATATATATATATTCAATATTTCAATTGCTTATAACAAATGTTTTTTAGTAATTTGTATTAATATTGGTTTTATTTACTTAAATATTTTGAATCAACAGAAAGAAGAAAAAATTTCACACTAAATTCTGAAAAATAAATTTTCTGAAAAAAAATATTGTTTCTAAATTTTCAGTTAAATTAGCTTCTTTACCTGAATCTTTATTTAGTAGCAAATGACATAAATAGGCTTTCGACTTTCAAATAATATGTTGAGAGAAAATCATATGATGCATGTTGTAAATGAAAATTAAATTTTTTTCTATTTAGTAAAATAAATATTTTTTTAGAAACAGGTTCTCAAAAAAATTAACGGGTACTAAAAATGTTAATGAAAAGGACATTGATGGATTAAATTTAAAAAACTGGAGTGACAATGAAGTTTTAAAACATTGCAAAGAATTAGAACAAAAATTAACGGATACTAAAAATATTAATGAGAAGGACATTGATGGATTAAATTTTTCGAAGAAATAAAATCTTTGCGATGTTTTACCAAAGAGGATATGTCACCTATTGATGTTTTAAATTATATTTATGAAAACAATCTTATCGATACATTTCCAAATATTGCAATAGCTTTGCGGATTTCTTTAACCCTGCCAGTTTCGGTGGCTACTGGGGAACGAAGTTTTTCAAAACTTAAAATTATAAAAAACTACATGCGATCTACTATGCACAGGAGAGATTATCGGACTTGTCAATTATATCCATAGAGAGCGAAATTTTGGATAAATTAAATATAAAAGAATGGATACGAGCATTTGCAGCTGTTAAAGCTATGAGAATTATTATTTGAATATATTTTCTAATTTTTATATTTTACACTGCTGTGTGGCCACCGTAAATGCAACACCAAGAAAGACAAGAGATGGCACAACCAAACTTATTTTGTAGATAACATGTTGACCAAGTATCAAATGATTAAATTTATAGACTTCTGTGAATTGTGCTTAATGCCAGAATCAGTAGCCAGAGTAGCCGTCATTGTTGGAGATCACCGCTGCCACACGCCTCGACATTGATTCAAAGAGACTTTGGATGTGTTCTTGGGGTACAGCAGACCAAGCAGCTTCCACACGTTGCCAAAGCTGATCTGGTGTGGTAGCTGGGGGTGTAATCGGGGTCAATCGTTTAGCAACCATGGACCACAAGTTTTCTATCGGTGAAAGATCCAGAGAGCGAGCCGACCAGGAAAGCAATTCAATCTGGTGATTGACGAAGAACCTTTGAACAATGCGTGTGGTCGCGTATTATCCTGTTGAAATATGGCTGCGGCCAAGCCCTAAAGGACAACTGGCTCCAACACCTCGGAGATGTAGCGCTGGCTATTTAAAGTACCGGCAATGCGTACTAGAGGAGTGCGAGAGTGATATCCAATACCGCCCCATACCATAATACCCGGTGCAGGACCAGTGTGGTGGTGCATAACGCAGCTGTTCAGCATCCTCTCCCCACGGTGTCTCCAGACTCGAATTCGACCATCGTGGTGTTGCAGACAGATGCGTGACTCGTCAGTAAAGACAACTTCATTCCATTCTGCCACCCAACATCCTTCTTTCATCGCAATATTGGCGGTGGAGACGTCTGTAGTTCTGCGTCAAGGGTAGACCAAGCAATGGACGTCTTGCGGACAGACCAATCTGGTGTAAACGGCATCGAATGGTACGCGCAGACACTGAATGATGCGTTACAGACTCAAGGTGCTGTGCTATGGTTCGTGATGTGACTGAGCGATCCGTCTCTGTCATGCGCACAATTTGCCTGTCCTCACGTGAAGTGGTGCACTGAGGTGGATGCGATCGACCACATCGATCCGTCGTACCCTCCTGCATCCAACGGTCACATATCCGCATTACAGTTGTTTGGTTTCGTCCAACACGACTACCAATTTCCCTGAAAGGTAATCCACAATCTCGGTAGGCCACTATCCTTCCTCTGTCGAACTCGGAATCTTGATCAAAAGCTGATCGCTGTTTTCTACGAGACATAACTGATCGTTTTTTGAAAAAACCACAAGAAAAACACAATTGCCTAACTTGAAATCTTCGAAATCTCCAAGCCTTAAATAGCGCTTTGAGGGGGCGCCACAGGCGTGCGTGATGTGTGTCTGCTCTGAAATTCTAATCATTTGCATATCTCACCTCCGCTAATGCATGTTGTAAATTTCATGTTATTTGCGTGCTTCCTTCAGGGTGTTGCATTTACGGTGGCCAGCAGTGTACTTTAAAAATTTTATATCATTTTTGCTTCGTTTTTAAAATTTATGAAATTATAATAAAACTAGCTGTTACCCGCCCGCTTCGCTGGGTATTTTATGATGTTTTATAAATTTTTACTGCTTATATATATGTATAAATTACTGATATCTAAGTCCTAGCATTAAGAATTCGATTGAATTGAAAAATATACTTATACCTGTAACTTTCACCTGTTGATAAAAAAAAGGGGGGCAGAACTTATCTAATTTGTATTTTCTAAAAATCTCTAAAATTGAAGCATAGAATGATGTTTGCTCTTTCGTAACTCAAAAACCAAGTGGATTCCCGCAAAACCAATTTTCGGTGGATCTCTACTCCGTAAATTGAACATGCAAGCCAAATTTCAAGTCTAAATCTAACAGAAAAAAGCAAAAGTTTTACTATAAATATCCCCGTAATCCCGTTGAGAGCCATTTTCCAAAATAACCGCTCTTAGCGGATTTCAATTCAACAAAAGAAAAATGCAAACCAAATTTCATTATTATAGTCCTTGTAGCTCAAAAAAGTAATTTTTTTTGTCAATACGTCCCAGCAAACCCCTGCAACCCCCCAGAACTTGATTTGCTTAAAATGTATTCTTAGTGGATCCCTATTCAACAAAAGAAACATGCTTAACAAATTTCAAGTATATGGGTCTAACAATTAAAAACAGGAATTTTTTTCTGCAACTCCTCTTGACCCCTCGCAAACATCTTTGGGGGTCAATTTTCACATTTTACTCTTTGTTAGAGGAACTCTATTTCATGAAAAGAACATGCCTACCAATTTTCAAGCAGGATGATCAAGTAGTTTAAAAATGGAAATATTTATCGATTACGCCTCTTAATCTCCCGAAATTAAACTTGGTAGTTGATATTCGCGAAACCCATTTTGTAGCGGTTCTCTACTTTACGAAAGGAATCTGCTTATCAAATTTCAAGACTGTACGTCTAACAGTTTAAAAATGGGGGTCTAATTGTCTATAACGCCACTTCTGGGTCTGTTTTCACAAAACCCATTTTGTAGGGGAATTGCACTCTATGAAAGGAATCTGCTTAGCAAAATTTGAACACTGTGCGTCCAATTAATCAAAAATGCAAAAAAATTATTAATAACGCCCCTTGAACCCCCGCAACACCACCTAGGGGTCGATTTTCACAAAACACATTTTGCAGTGTATTTCTATCCTATGAGAGGAATCTGCTAACCAAATTTCAAGACTGAGTCTAATAGTTTAAAAAAAGAAATAATTATTTATATCTGCCCTTAACCCCCCGCAACACCCCTTGGGGGTCAATTTTCTCCAAACCCGTTTTGTAGTGGATATTTACTCCATAAAAGAAACATTCCTACCAATTTTCAAGCAGGTAGGTCAAATAGTTTAAAAACGAAAATATTTATCTCTTACGCCACTTATTCCCCTGCAACGCCACTTAGTGGTCTGTTTTCACAAAACCTTCTTATAGCTGATCTCTACTCTATGAAAGAAATCTTTTTAACAAATATAAAGACTGTGCGTCTAATAGTTTAAAAATGGAAATAATTATCTATAATGCCCCTTAAGTCCCCTCAACACCACTTGAAGGCAATTTTCACGAAACCCATTTTTAGCGTATCTCTACCCTATGAGAGGAATCTGCTTACTAAGTTTCAAGACTGTACGTCTAATCACTTGAAAATAGGAATTTATAACGCCCCTTAAAGCCCCGCCACCGCAACACCCCTTGGGGGTCAATTTTCCCAAAACCCATTTTGTAGCGGATATTTACTCCAGGAAAGAAACTTACCTACCAATTTTCAAGCAGGTAGGTGAAGTAGTTTAAAAACGGATATATTTATCTATTACGCCCCTTAATCCCCCGCAACGCCACTTAGAAGTCTGTTTTCACAAAACCCGTTTTGTAACTGATCATTATTCTACGAAAGGAATCTATATATCAAATTTAAAGACAGTGCGTCAAATAGTTTAAAAATGGAAATAATTATCTATAACGCCCCCTAAGCCCCTGCAACGCCACTTGGGGGTCGATTTTCAGAAAACTCATTTTGTAGCGGATCTCTACTCTCTGAAAGGAATCCGCTTACCCAATTTCAAGATTGTACGTCTAATAACTTAAAAATAGGAATTTATAACGCCCCATAAAACCCCCGCCACCGCAACACCCCTTTGGGGTCAATTTTCCCAAAACCCATTTTGTAGCGGATATTTACTCCAGGAAAGAAACTTACCTACCAATTTTCAAGCAGGTAGGTGAAGTAGTTTAAAAACGGATATATTTATCTATTACCTCCCTTAATCCCCCGCAACGCCACTTAGAAGTCTGTTTTCACAAAACCCGTTTTGTAACTGATCATTATTCTACGAAAGGAATCTATATATATATCAAATTTAAAGGCAGTGCGTCAAATAGTTTAAAAATGGAAATAATTATCTATAACGCCCCCTAAGCCCCTACAACGCCACTTGGGGGTCGATTTTCAGCAAACTCATTTTGTAGCGGATCTCTACTCTCTGAAAGGAATCCGCTTACCCAATTTCAAGATTGTATATCAAGTAGTTTAAACATGGAAACAATTATTATTAAAGCCCTTAACCCCCCGTAACGCCCCTTGCGTTTTGAATTTCGGAAAATCCTTTCTTAGCTGATGTCTACTCTATCAAAGGAACATGCCTACCAAATTTCAAGTCTGTAGGTTGAATAGTTCCAGAGATTTCGTGATTAGTCAGTCAGTCAGTCAGTGAGTGAGTCGCTTTTCTCCTTTATATATATAGAAAAAGCAATAAGACAAACGTGTTTTAATATTATAATTTTAAAGCTTTTCAGTTCGAAAGTCAAAATTCGAATACTATAACTGAGTATTTCTTATTTTATTTGTAGCACTTTATAAGAGTGCAACAGAACCCCATAAAAGGCGCCGAATTTCAACTTGAACAAGGGCGCCTAATACCCACACGCCGGCTCTGATCATCAGTATTTTATTTAAAGTTTTTCTTTTATTTTTTCTTTGAAGTGTGAGTCCTTACTATGCTCAATTTTCTTTCAAACTGCTACTTTGGATAATAAAATTAATTATTATCATTCTTTTGATTTGATTCCTTATTTTATAACCATTTTACACTCGCATATCACATTTCCCGCCATTCTGATTTACAGTTCCTTCTGCATTCAAATAATTATCAATTATGCTTTACTTTTGGACACCAGTGTACCTACATGTATGTGTTTCTTATGTGAGTTTTAGTGATCGCCCAGAAAGGTTTGCTTTGACACCACGACCCACAAACCTCTTTCAAAATACTTGAACTGCGGAACCGGAAGTCGAGAAGTGATGTAATAGATAATAAAAAAAATTAAACAATAACGAACAAAATTACAAATAATAACATATGTATTAGGAAATAAAACGATGTTGACAAAGAATAAAAAAAGGTTTATTATAAGAAGGTTAAACACCTATTAACAGCAAATTAACAATTTGGTTTACGATCTTTTCCTAGCTTTAGTTTTCGCAAATCTTCAATAACTTCGGTTAAATCCAGGTTTGATGCGACTTTGTTTGCTATTAATGATAAATGTGGAGTCGAGCTTGACCCACACCGTTTCTGAAATAATTTTTACATATTTTTAATTTCCTAAATAAATTATTTAATTTGCTCTTTTTGCTGCTGCAGAAGTAACAGGAATTGTATAGAATAATATTTCGAATTCTACCACTCCATATTTGCTCATTATTTCTTTACATAATTGGTGAACAGTCCATGCCTGGATTAATTTAGAGAGAACTAGGTAGTAAATATTAAGAAATTGGAAGGGGAAAGTTTAGGTATATTATACATCAGAATACATATTTTGAACTTCGTCACACTTTAGTAACAAAGTTGTTTCATCTACATTAGTAAAAATGTTGGTAAAAATGTTTCCCGCCATTCTGATTTACAGTTCCTTCTTTATTCACATAATTATAAATTATGCTTAACTTTTAGACACCAGTGTACATCGGAATCGCGTCCTTCTATAAGTTTACATAATATAAATAAGGTTTTAGTACATGGGACGTCATCTATTAAATAGATTAATAAATTATAATTTTTTAAAAAAAACTAAAAAACACGCTTTTATACTGTGAATCGAACAAAAAGTTTAAAAAAATAATTCTTAATATAAGAATAAAATGATGAACGAGAAAATTAATATCATTGGGGTAAAAGCGTGGGGTGCAATTTCGGAATTGAAAGAAGTTAGAAACTATAATAATTGATATATTTATAGAACACCCCACGCTTTTACCCCAATGACATTAATTTTCTCGTTCATCATTTTATTCTTATATTAAGAATTATTTTTTTTTACTTTTTAGTTCGATTCAGTATAAAAGCGTGTTCTTTGGGTTTTTTTTTAAATTATAATTTATTTTTCATTTTTTAGTTCGATCTACAATAAAAGCGTGTTTTTTAGTTTTTTAAACTGTCATTTATTCATTGTTGAATTTATCCTTGAGTTTGATATTTGGAGCCATAATTACGTGGCTGCTGGAATAAGTCTTGCTCTTCAATGGATTTTAATTAAAGGGTCTGAAGTGTATTTTATTCTCTCTGTTTACGCGGCCTCGGATGAGTCCTGTGTCGTTATATTAGATTCCGTTTCAAAAGAACAGGTCAAATAAATAAAATGTGTGGTAAGAAGAAAAAAGGTTCGAATTAAAAAAAATTTAATGTACCATGTTTTTATAACGGACTAAAAAGTATAAAAAGCCTCCTTTTCCTTTTTTATTTCTTCTTTTTTCACATTTTCATGCATTATCATCCACTTCTGAGATATGGTCTAAATTTCAAGTCTCTAGCTCATCGGAAAGTCACACAGTTTAAAATCAATTACAAAATTCCACCCGGACAGACATTAAAGAAAGAGAGTTAATAAAAACATGGTAATATTAAGTGTCAATCGTATTCTCACCTTTTAAACATATTGCTATAATATTAATTCGTATCATCACTTCTAATCGTATAGCTTTAAAAAAATAAAAATATTTAGTAGTCAGAACATAAATTATTTTTTTTTCACCTGCACCAGCCTTTTTTTTTTCATTTTCAGAAAAATGCTTATATTATAGTAAGGAATTGAAAACACAAACCCAACCTCCACTTTCTCACATACAGAACACTTTTTTTTGTTTGTTTTATTTTTATAAATCACAAGTGTATTAAATAAAAACACTCGCTGTAGGGTTACACCTTTTTCTTTTAGTCGCCAAATCTGGAAATGGTATGTAGAATCAGTCGCCAAATCTGAAAATGTTATATCGAATTAGTCGCCAAATCTGAAAATTGTATGTGCAATAAGTTGCCAAATCTGGAAGTGGTATTTGGAATGGTCGCCAAATCTGATTATCGTGATTCCTAACGATCCTGGTGAGGACAATGGAACAAAATTATGAAATTATTGTATTGTCATCGGTCCTTGACAAGTGTGCAAAATTTCGAATTAATCTGACCTTTTTAAGTGGGTGAAAATCGAGTTCCAGGATTTCGTTACATGCAAGTGAAACTTATAAAAGCGTGTTAAAAAGTAATATCTAACATTCTCTTTTTTTTTTTCGAAATATTGGGTTCAATGAATTAAATTACTTAACAATGAATACAATTACTTATTTAGAATTTACTTAATACAATACTACCAATTGTTAAGAACTACAAAAACTTATCTAAACTGTTTTACAAAGTTATAGTTTTGCTTTAAAATTTTTAGTTAAGTTTGTGACGGGTCTATTCACGACATTTTTCCTACTAATCCTCTTGGAGAAACTTTGGGGCTAGCATTTCCATTAATTCACAGCCTTTCAAGAAGAACACGAGATATATGTAAATTAGTTTGACTATATAAAGTCTATATATATATATATATATATATATATATAGGTTTTGTAGATGTAAAAGAGAGAAGGAGCCTTGAAGCTGTTAAGTAAGTGTGCATATCGAAGTATACCATTCACAAACCTAGCGCGCGTTAAGAAAGTAATTGTTGAGATTAAATTATTAGATTGAAAATTTAAGATAGTAGAATTAGAATTAGCTATCGGATCATTAGTGCTTGTTCTCCTTATCTATTTCTGGTAGTCCGGTTTACTTAGAGTTGGTTATTAGGAATATTCAACGCTTTAGATATCACTCCTAGGTTTTTTCTTATAGTTTCACTTGTGATTGTTCAAGTGTGTGTTCAAAGACTAAATAAATATAATTGTTATTATGGAGTTTGTTGGTGATGCTTTGTTCCCCCCCCCCCCACCTAGAGCCGCGCTAGACGTAGAGAGATTGGTGCCGGTTAGACCCGGACCCCCACAATGGCACCCAACGGAGTTGTCAGATAGACATATTTTCCCTAACCCCGAGATAGGAGTCGGATCCTGTTTTAGGCTCTTGCCTGATTTGTTTTTCTCCGGAGTAGAGAATGTGGAGGATTTTTTGGACTGTATTGACATTAATGTCAAGTTTTACGAGATACCGAGCAATTTGGCATGCTCTTATCTCACAGGGACGTGCTTTGGACTGGTACGTAGTGTTCGGTGCGTGGTTGGTGCAGGGGAATGCTACGGATTTCGCGCAATTAAAGGAGGCGTTGACGGAAAATTTCCCAGTGGTTTGAATTAGAAGTCAGGTTTTATTCGTCGTATCAGGGTCACGGTCAGGCTCCATCGGACTTCATTTACGACTTACTCAAAATACACAAAAGGCTGGGACTAAATATGTCGGAGACAAATTTAATTGATCACATTATATCCCGTCTTGAACCACAGTTGATGGAATACATTGAGATTCCAAATCCAACTTCTCGATTGCAGTTACTTCAAATGATCAATAAATATGAAGATAGATATTTGAGGAGAGACAACCAGGGTTCGAGTAAGAGTAATAGTGAAAGACGAATTTGGGATGGTGAGTAGGAGGTCTAACGAAGATCGCACAAGTAGAAATTGGAGAGATGCAGGGGTAGTTGAACGTCAAAATGACAGGAGAGAATTAAAAAGATCTTCTAAGTCATAACTATGAATTGAATAAATATTTTTATTTTTAAAAAAATCTATAATATCTTTACTATTTTTAATTATAGCTTTATTACATTGCTTATTGATGAATTCTTGTATAATATTATGCAGCATTTTACCTGCAGCAGTGATATAAGTTTTAAAACCATTTGCTACTGTTCTAAATTTAACAGGATTTTTATGAAATTTAAGTGTTAAAAATATATATGGAAACTTAATCTTATGAATGGAAACACCCAATTTTCTATATATAGCAGTAATTCGATTGTTATTTCTTTATCTGACAAGTCCAATCTTTTAAAAGATTCATTGTTTAAATATATATATATATATATATATATATATGTATGTAAGGATAGTTAAATTAGATCTAAAATTAAATCTTAGACCACTTCTAAATTTTATTTTCCCGTTACATCTTCAGGTATTAAATTTATTACCAAGTTCGGGAATGAAGAACACATGGCTTTAAAAGATCTTCGCCGCTCCTACCATTAATTTTTATTACCTAGTATTTCAAATATACCTCTTCAATAAGGTATGTACTTGAACAGACATCTGGCTTTTGAGTGGCCGTGGACTCTTGATTTTTAACACGTGTCCGTCTCTCTCTCTCTTTCAAATGAGATTACAAAATAATTTCTTGGAATAAAGACAGTTAAAATAAAATGTCTTGATCTTCACTCGCAAAACATGACATATATATATATATATATATATATACACTGGTGTCCAAAAGTTAAGCATAAATCATAAAATGCGAAAAACATGGAGTAAATATTCGTAAAATTATTCCAAATTTCTTGCGGATATTAATTGGGTGAAGAAGAAACATTGGGTTTATGCAAAACTTTTCAATCGACTACGTCCTGCGCGAAACATCGGAGTATGTTGGAACGCGGAGAATCCGATTCACGCAGCATAGGCAGTTCAGACAAGTTTCGTGCAACAGCAGTGCGAAGGAACGTTGTTAACCATCAAACAAGGTGAATGATGGCACAAAGACGCCAATTAGACATGTTTACGAAAGGAAGAATCGTTGGAATGCTGGAATACTCACGATCACAAACCGAAGTGTCTCGAATTCTGAATGTGGACCAGTCTGTGGTCTCAAGATTGTGGCAGAGGTTTCAAAGAACGGGAGATGTTACCCGACAACCAGTATCAGGTCAACCAAGAGTCACAACCCCTCGCCAACACCGATATCTGGTAATAAGTGCGCGACGTTAGAGGGGCAGTACTGCCAGAGCACTGGGTTCGGCGCTCACAGTCGCCACAGGAATATGAATTTCGAGACAAACTGTTTACAGGATAATAATCATGCTGGCCCGTATGCCAGAAGACCAGCAGTTTGCATTCCCTCACGTCTGCGCATAAACGCGCTCGTTTGAACTGGAGTTTGAAACATCAACTTTGGAGTGTGGGAGAGTGGGCCAATGTGATGTTCAGTGACGAGTCCCGGTTTAGTCTGAGTAGTGATTCTCGGCGGGTAACGATATGGAAGGAACGTGGAACACGATTTGAACCAAGAAACATAACGGAAAGACATCATTTTCCATCAAGGGGAGTAATGGTATGGGCAGGCATCATGATGGACGGCCGCCTAGACCTCCATTTCTTTGACACGGGGTCTGTGACTGCTTAAAGATACAGAGACGAAGTTCCTGAGCCTTATATTCGCTTGTTTCGAGGTGCTGTCGGTCCTGACTTCATATTCATGGATGATAATGCGCCATGTCACCGCTCGGTGCTGATTGATGACTTCTTTGAAACGGAAAACATCCAGCGCATGTCGTGGTCTGCGAACTGCCCTGATTTAAATCCTATCGAGCATGTATGGGATATGCTCGGGAGACAAATTGCAGCCCTTTCGCATCCACCAAGCTCCGTTACAGAACTGAAGAGAGTTCTCCCAGAAGCTTGGAATGGTTTGAGCCCACAACTCATTCATCATCTCATAGCAAGTATGGTAAATCGCTGTGCAGCGTGCCTGGATGTCAGAGGTGACCACACGCCTTATTAAACTGCATCATCAGTATTTTATTTAATGTTTTCTTTCATTTTTTCTTTAAAGTGTGAATCCTTGCTATGTTCAGTTTTTTTTTCAAACTGCTACTTTGGATAATAAAATTAATTATTATCATTCTTTTGATTTGCTTCCTTATTTTATAACCTTTTTACACTCGCATATCACGTTTCCTGCCATTCTGATTTGCAGTTCCTTCTTTATTCACATAATTATCAATTATGCTTAACTTTTGGACACCAGTGTATATCAAAATGACTTTTAAAAAATCATCATTTGGCGTGCCTCGCCCACTTTAACAGATAAAATTGACAATATAAGCCATTTAAACAGTTGAAAAGCCTCCACCTTTTTAACACGTTTTTATAAGTTTCACTTGCATGTAACGGAATCTTGGAACTCGATTTTCACCCACTTAAAAAGGTCAGATTAATTCGAAATTTTGCACACTTGTCAAGGTTCGATGACAATACAATAATTTCGTAATTTTGTTCCATTGTCCTCACCAGGATCGTCAGGAATCACGATAATCAAATTTGGCGACAATTGAATATATCTCTTCCAGATTTGGCAACTTATTGCACATACAATTTTTAGATTTGGCGACTAATTCCATATACCATTTTCAGATTTGGCGACTAATTCCATATAACATTTCCAGATTTAGCGACTAAGAGAAAAAGGTGTAACCCTACAGAGAGTGTTCTTAATTAATACACTTGTGGTTTATAAAATTAAAACAAACAAAAAAAGTATTCTGTATGTGAGAAAGTGGAGAGTGGGTGTGTTATCAATTGCTTACTATAATATAAACATTTTTCTGAAAATGAAAAAAAAAATAGGCTCATGATGTGAAAAAAATAGTTTATGTTCTAACTGTTAATTTTTTTTTATTTTTACACAGCAAAACGTTTAGAAGTGATGATACGAATTAACATGAAAGGAACACGTTTAAAAGGTGAGAATACGATTGACACTTAATATTACCATGTTTTTATTAACTCGCTTTCTTTAATGTCTGTCCGGGTGGAATTTTGTAATTGATTTTAAACTGTGTGACTTTCCGATGAGCTAGAGACTTGAAATTTGGACCATATCTCAGGAGTGGATGACAATGCATAAAAATGGGAAAAAAGAAGAAAAAAAAGGAAAAGGAAGAATTTTTTTTAATACTTTTTAGTCCGTCATAAAAACATGTGGTACATTAAAATTTTTTTTAATTCGAACCTTTTTTCTTCTTACCACACATTTTATTTGTTTGGTCTGTTCTTTTGAGACGGAATTTAATATAACGATACGGGACTCACCCGAGACCCCGTAAACAGAGAGAATAAAATACACTTCAGGCCCTTCAATTAAAATCCATTGAAGAGTAAGACTTATTCCAGCAGCCACTTAATTCTAACTCCAAATATCAAACTCAAGGATAAATTCAACAATGAATAAATGACAGTTTAAAAAACTAAAAAACACGCTTTTATTGTAGATCGAACTAAAAAATGAAAAATAAATTATAATTTAAAAAAACTAAAGAACACGCTTTTATACTGAATCGAACTAAAAAGTAAAAAAAATAATTCTTAATATAAGAATAAAATAATGAACAAGAAAATTAATGTCATTGGGGTAAAAGCGTGGGGTGCAATTTCGGAATTGAAAGAAGTTAGAAACTATAAAATTGATATATTTATAGAACACCCCACGCTTTTACCCCAATGACGTTAATTTTCTTGTTCATTATTTTATTCTTATAATAAGAATTATTTTTTTACTTTTTAGTTCGATTCAATATAAAAGCGTGTTCTTTAGTTTTTTTAAACTACACTCATGTCCATAAATTAAGGATAATTCAGAATCACACAGAAATTGAACTCTAAAATAAAAATTTCACCTGTAGAATTATCACACACATCTTGAAGAAGAATATGTAATTTACAGGAAACCACCAGATGGCGCGGATAGTACGTCACAATGACGAGAGTGTAAGAGAGGGGTATATAAGGAATGGTGGTAAAGAAGTAAAATTGTTCACAAGCACTTTAAAAGCCTTTCAGTGCAATAACCGCATAGTTTTGGCACAAAGGAAGCATTTGGATGATTTTTTACGTGGTAGAATTATCGGACGACTGGAATGTGGACGAACCCAGCTGAAAGTATCCGAGGGACTAGGAATCGCCCAGAGTGTCATCTCCAGGCTTTGGCAACGATTCCAAGATGATGGTAATGTGAGTAGATGTTACAGCACAGGTCGCTCCCAAGTTACAACGCCGAATGAGGACCGGTATTTGGCAGTTACTGCCAAAAGAAACAGACGGAGCACAGCATCAGACCTATATCGTCAGCTCTCTTCAGCTACCGGTACGACAGTTTAAAGGCAGACTGTGTACAGACGCTTAGGGCACATTGGTCTATATGCTCGTAGGCCTTTCAGATGTGTTCCCCTTACCGCAACTCACTGCCGCCTGCAATTAACTTGGAGTAGAGAGCATGCATGTGGACACCGCAACAGTGGTCTTGTGTGATGTTTTCCGACGAGTCCAGGTTTAGTTTGCAGTCTGATTCTCGCCAGACTTTCATATGGAGAGCGCCAGGTAACCGTTACTACCAAGAGAACACCATTGAACGACACCATTACGGTGGTGCAGGATGGCTCGTTTGGGGAGGAATTATTCTTGGTTCCAGAACTGATCTGCATGTTCAGAGTGTAACGATGACAGGCCACATCTATCGGAATGTCATTCTGGAACAACATGTACGTTTGTTTCGGGGCGCCATGGGTGCTGAATTTCTGTTTATGGATGACAACGCCTGTCCTCACCGTGCAAACATTGTAGACGAATGCCTTCAATCGGAGGATATCACCCGTATGGATTGGCCAGCATACTCACCGGACTTGAATCCAATAGTGCATGTGTGGGATATGCTTGGCCGACGAATTGCAGCCCCTCAACCCCCTCCTACCTGTCTACACCGGAACTTCGGAGGGCATTGTAATATTCCCCAAGATCAGATTGATAATTTGATACTCAGCATGCGTAGGCCTGTATTGCATCATCCGGGAGACATACTCCGTATTAACCATCATACTAACCATGTTACACTGTTTTTTGTAAATAGGTTCTTTTTTGAGTTATGCTCCAGGGAGTAAAAATCGCAATTTTTATTAATTATGTCAAACATTTAGCATCTTTTTTGCTTTTTACCTTTTGTTTAATAAATAGACTTTACAAATAATTCAAATTTGTTTTGCTTCTGTCTCTTACTTTGCCTGAACTTCATTATCCTTAATTTTTGGACATGAGTGTATTTATTTATTCATACGCAATTAACTTTAGATAACAGTATAATAACTGCAAGTTTAACTGTTAGATTTTTTAGCGAAGTTTGTAGTTTATGGTTTGAGTGATTTGAAATTTATTTTTGAACTAATGAATAATAAAGATAATATTTGTGAATAACCATAACAATTATTAGTAAGAAGTACAGAATATTTACTTTGACAAGGTAAGATTTTTTATAAGAATAACAGTTTTCTAAAAATTTTATTTTAAAAATTTTTTGTGTTATTTTACTTAAACATACTGCATGCATGGATATATACTTCTGTATACTGAAGTGAAATTTTTGAAATATTTCTAAAGCATTTAGCTAGAAAATAATGTCGTAACAAAAAATTGCAATTTTTATTAGATTTCTAATTATGTTATATAAACTTATACTTAAAAAAATTGAACAATTTTTTTAAAAATTTCACATAAGTATAAAGATAAAGGTTTATTTAATATACAGATAAAATCTTGAGTCTTTATGTTTAATAGTTTCTGAGAAAAAGTTACAAAAGACATTGCCATTGTCGTTGCGAGAAGCTCTTGTTACATACATAAGAAAATAAATAAATTTTAGATTTAAAAACAAAAAAAAAACCAGTCTTCTTGTGGCTGTTTTAGAAATCACATGTCTAACATATAGAGAAACTGGAATTCTCTAATACTTTAGGAAGAGTTGTTAGTATGTTAACATTCAAATAAATCCATAATGAAAACTTTCGAAATGTCGTATAATCACATATTCCAATCCATTACTCTTACATCTTGATACATTATTACAAAGCTTTCATGATGTTTTATGATCAACTTTGATGTAAGAAGTGCATCAAAGCTAAAAATTCTTCAAAATTTGATATAGAATTTGTGAAAATTAATATAAGTATGACAAAATATCTCGTTAGACAAAAACTGAAAAATGCTACGTATGTATTTTCTGGACAATTTAAGACATGTTTGTTTCCTATTTTAGTTAAAATACTAATGCTTAGTAAAATGGAACAAATATATGTTGTAATTCATTATTTTTGTGATGAAGTAACTTTTTACATTAAAAATGCAATTTTCTCAAAACGATATTTTTAAAACTGCGTGTACCTTTTTCTTAGAATCAACTAAATAAATGCACCTGCAATTTTAACTGCATACTAATGAACTGAAGTGAGCTTTTGAAGATATTCCTAAAATATTTGGCAAGAGACCAGATATTGTAACAAGTAATGACAATTTTCAAAAAATTCGCAGTGATGCTACGAAAAAGTATGTTTTGAAAAACAAAACAATATACTTGAAAAATCTCACTTCATTATAAATATAAATGTTTATTTATTGTACAGACAATTTTTTAAGCTTTAGTTTTCAAAAGTTCTCCATAAAAAGTACATAAAGATAGCTGATAAGCAATGATTTTTATCGTTGCACACAAAGCTTGTTATATACATAAAAATACATAAAATTTCATGTTTAAAACATAAAAACAGTTTTATTTTTGGCTGTTTTAGAAATGGTTTGACCAGTTTAGAGAAACTTTTGAGATCTGATACTCATAGAAATACTGTTTGCATTGAGCATACAAAATTTTAATGAAAACTTTTAAAATGTCGTATAATCATGTATTCCCAAATACACACCAAAACCATACTGATACATTTTCTCATTATATTTATGATGATTTATGGTCAACTTCGATATTTGTAATGCATTAAAGCTATAAATTCTTCAAATGTTGATTCAGAAGTTGAGAAAAATGATGTAAATGCTACTAAATATCTTGTAAGATAAAAACTGAAAAATGCTATGCATGTATTTTCTGGGCAATGTAAGTAAAATAGGAAACAAAAAAAATCTAAAAATAAATATAGAAAAAGCTAATGTTTAATAAAATGGGACAAATAGATGCTGTAATTCATAATTTTTGTGATGAAGTGACATTTTATATTAAAAATGCAATTTTTTCAAAATGATGTTTTTAAAACTGCGTGTTCCTTTTTCTCAGAATATATTGTATGAATGCACATGCAATTTTTATTGCATATTACTGATATGTAACTATATATACTGAAGTGAGTTTTTTTAGATATTCCCAAAATATTTTGGTAGAGAGCCTTTATCGTAACAAAAGATGACAATTTTCAAAAACCCCATATGATACTTTTGCGTTGCCTGTTTTCTTAAAAAAACTAAACAATATATATCTGAAAAATCACACTTCAGTATAAATATAAAGTCAAATTAATATACATACAAAATTTGAAGTCTTTATAATTAACAGTCTCTGAAAAAAGGTACATAAGAAAACTCAATAAAACATAAGCGGTATGGGGGTACAAACTGCTCTTAAATATATTTTTCAATTATTTTCGTGAAAAGTTATGAAATTTATCTTTTTAAGTTTTGAATGATAAGTAAAGCAGAATAAAACTCAAAGCATTTTTTGTTCAATAAGAACACTTTAGTAATCCAGAGATCTTTGAATACTAGTTCAGTTTAACGTACTGCAGCTTCTATTATTTCTCAAGATGATTTTTAAGTAGGAATTCAAAAGAAGTAAAAACATCGTTTGATCATAAAACTTTAAGATCGAATCAGAATTCGATGATGAAATAGGAAATATGGCAATAATTGCTCTTAAAAGACTTCTTGGAAAACTAAAATTAGGTAGTTAAAAAGTTAATGTCATGGTGCTAAAATGCATCATATAAAAAAATATAAGTGCATTTATTTGTGCACCTTTTACTTTTTATTAATATAAAAATTTATCACTTCAGTGATTCAGCCGGTTTTATGGAGTTTTAATATTTCTGTGAGCCAGTTAGAATGTTGAATATGACTATAAAAAATGATCGCAAGATATTATTCTACGTTTTATCAGAATCTCGATTAAAAAGGTAGAAGTTTTCAAAAGTTCATGAGGAATATGTTTGATCCGCATTGCAAGATGTTTTTAGAAGCGCATGAAATTTAAGAGTAATGAAGTATTAGAATTTTGCTCTGAAAGTTCCAATAAAAACATTCAAATACTTTTGAAGATTAATTTGGGATAACTATTTAAGAAATTGAAGATGTCTACCTATTACAAAATTAGGAAATAGATTACGCATTGAAAAAGTCTTTAAAATATGAATTAGATAATAGTAGTTTAAAGATGAATGCAGAGATAAGTATGTTATCACTTGTTGCCATTTTTTATGCAAAAATGAATTTTATTATTATTACAGTCGATATGTTTAACAATGTTCTTTAACTTAATATTAACTATGTAACTTTTATTCTATACGATCTGAATTGAAAGTAACCGAGTCTCAACGAAATTTTTCTGTAGTTTTGCCTAATCAGTAAGTGTTGAGAGGGAAAATTATACATTGGTTCGCCTATATATATATATATATATATAAGTTTCCATTCCACTTGATACTGCATAATTTTTACGTACGCCTTGAAGCGAAAGATAACCTACCGTAATTCTGTTTATATAAGTAATCATTATGAAAATGCCATAATCATGTTCTAATCCCCTTCTCGAGAGCAAGGTAAGTACTTAAAATATAAGCTTACTGTGAATAACATTTATATTCTATACAACTGTCATTTGCATGATATATTCTTGTATATATATTCATTAATCCTTCATAATATATTTTTATTGCAAATTTAATTTTTCCCTCTGTCCTTCTTTATTTTGTTGCATGGAAATAAAATATTAGCTAAATGTCCACTCCTATATATATATAGTCATAAAATGAAAAAAATATATACACGGTATAATAAAATTGATAGTACTAAATTATACCATTAACAAAGCTAGAAGATTTTAACCAGATTTCAAGAAACACAATATAAAAAATGATGGAAAAGTATATTGTGCTAGAATTAAATAAGCGAATGTATAGCATGAAACAGAGTTAGAACTTTAAAATGTAGGAAACCAGAAGAGTCAATGGACTAAAATGAAGACCTATTATGATTTCTAAAGCTGTTGCTGAATTAGGACCAGCAAAATTAGGGTTAAATATATTTTACGGATCCAACACTTCCCCGTTCAGCAGAAATTTTATACATAATAGCAAAACATAACCAAATTGAAAATTTAGGCCTAAAACCAACCACGTGTAATTTGCAAGCAACAAAAAAATAAAATAAAATTAATATAAAATATGAAAGGAAATGAAATTTAAACAAGATAAAAATAAAAAATAAATAATGAAAAAAAAAACTTATGTGAAAAGATGCAATTCACAAAAAAGCGAAAAAAGGCCATACCTTCGAAAGCAACCACGCTAAATGATGTTAAAAATTACGTGTTAAGTTGGTAAAACCAGAAACAAAAATTAGTGGCGCCACCTAGATAGTTTTAATGTAATTAAACTAATCAAACAAAAACCAATTGAAATTAATAAAAAACAGAAAAAAATAATTAAGCATAAAAAAGATCATCAGAGAGATAACTTAGAAATATATTTAAAAATGAATTTATTTGGATAGTTGTATTCCAAGCAATTATTGCAGAACAGCTTATAATTATTTTGTTTAACATCAATATCTGTGACTAAATCATTGTTTCTTTTTATAAAATTTAAGATAATATTTCTAAAAATAGATAGGTGTAGGGTACTACCCCAAAAAGGCATTTTAATAATGTTAAAATCAAAAGAGTCTCTTTCATCAAAAATATTACTAATTAGTATATTATTCTTAACATTTAATTGTAGGTCTAAAAAATTTGCAGACTCAGTATTATAATTGGTTTTTAATAATTTCAGATATTGTGGATAATATTTAAATCTAGGAGCATAATTTACTATATTACTAAAGATGATTAAGTCATCTATGTATCTAAAAAAGTAACAAGAATCGAAACTAATACTATCATATTCATAAAAGTGCAAATAGATATTGGTTTAACAGTTACTAGCAGGCCCTCCTTGTGGAAGACCTTTAATTTGCTGATAATAAGAGTTATTGTGAAAAATCTAATTTTCATTTAGTACTAGATGAATAATAGAAAGATATTTATCATAGTTAATTAGTTTATTCAAAGAATATTTGTTATAGGCTATTTTGAGAATTTTAACCATGTCCCCAATATCTATGGAATTAAATAAATCCTCAAAGTCATAGGTGTGAATAGAGATAATTTTTTTACCTTGCATATACTTAATGATATCTAAACTATTCTTAACTATAATCGAATTATCAATACTGTCTAATGTGGATTGAATAATATTTTGTAGCTTTCTACCCGGAAGTGTAATATAAGTTTTAAAGCCGTTCGTTATAGTTCTAAATTTAATAGGATTTTTATGAAATTTTGGAGTTAGGAAAATATGAGGGAATTTAATATCCGAAATGCATAAATCTAGTTTTTTATAAAAAGTAGAAATTCGATTAAAAATTTCTCTATCGCTAGAATTAGATTTTTTAAAAGCATTATTATTATTATGAAAATGTCTATTTAGCATATCAGCATACAACCACTTGCAAATAATAGCATAATTACCCGGAACTTTATCGACATAAACAATAACGAAATTCTTTTGTAGTTCTGCAATCTGATGCTTAATATTTTTGTAAATTAATTCACAATCTGTTTTATAGTTATATTTTTCAGTAACTCTTTTAAAACATTGCATTTAAATTCATTAAAAGCTTCAACAGGAAAACTGTATTTAATTGCTAATTTAGTAATAAAGTTACAAATATCTTTAGAAATTTGTTTTTTAATATATAATCAAATATACTATATATATAATCAAAATTTCTCTACAAGAGAGAGATGAATTAACATGATTAAAACTGAAAAGAAATGTAATTGCAAGATAACCAGACAACAGAATTTAAAAGGAGGTATGAAAAATTAAATTAACAGAGTTAAATATAAAAGAATGGATGCTACAGTATTATCAACATTGCTGACTTAGGACAGCTTACATACAAAAAAAAACTTTTCTTAAAAAAATTTCTCTATATAAAAGTGGGGTTGAACATGTTTTTTGGCCAGCCAAACTTTCCCCTTTCTGTTAATAATACCGAGCAAAAACCTATTGGAAATAATGGATGAAAAATCTAAATCCATTATGAGAAAAATGTAACTTACCTAAAAATTGCATACAGAAATGCAGAGCCCGCGCTAAATCTGAGTCAATAAACAAGTTATTGCCAGATTCTGGACCCAAATATATATATATATATATATATATATATATATGATTTTAACATATACTATAGTAATTATTAGTAAAGCTTTAATTTTATTGTTTTATATTAATAGATCGTGGTTTTATTTGTAATAGTTAAACTTCTCTTGTGATATTCCTTACTTTTCCTATGACCCAGAGTATTGACAAATACAGGTGTGAATGTTGGTTAGCCGCAAAACTTAGTTTAAACCTACAATCCTGGAGTTTGATATAGTACTATTGTGGCTAATATATATACTTTTTACAATCTTGATTAGTTATCTAAGGTTTATAGCTATTTTGTGTGTGTATATATATACTGTCGACTCTCGCTAATTCAAACCTTCGATAATGTGAACCTCTCGCTAATTCGAAGTATATGCTCAGCCCCTAGAAAAACTCTTGTTATTTCGAACTAGAACAATACGTTTTAGTACACTTAATATTTTGAAGTAAAATATATGGTTGGCAAGAATACAATACACGATACTTCGAAGAGATGTTACAAAACTCTTGGCAATTCAAACACTCCCTATCATGTAGAGTCCTGTAATCAACAGGTTGGAGCTTCCATATTTTGTGTTCTCTGCTTGACTTCCCTGTAACGTAGGCTGCTTGATGACCTTCGGAGTTGACTCTGACAGAAGCTAAAGTGTTACTAAGCAAACTACGTAACTTTTTTTCATGTTGATGCGGACATTTTTCAAGCTTCATTTATTCTAGAAAAATCTATTGACAATGTTAGATTGAATGCCATTCAACAAAAATGATAACAGATTTTTTCGTCAAAAATAATAATAATAATAATAATGTACAGTATGTATCCTTTTAACAGTTGTTTTTAATATATAAATGTATTCGTTTAATACATGACTTTTAACTTCTGTATAATATTTATACTATATATATATATATAACAAGTATGTACTTTTTAAAAATACTTTTAAATACCGATGTACAATTGCTGTTTTATTACATAGTTTCAAATTTAATAGTGTTAAAAAAATTTCTCTTCGTGTATTTTGGGAGCTTATCCAACCCTCTGGATGATTCCAAGTTTTCCATTGGTCTCTTCAACTTCGTATTATCGAGAGTCGACTGTATATATAAGGATAATTAAATTAGATCTAAAAATAAATCCCTTACATACCACTTAACTTTTATTTTTCGTTACATCTTCAAATCTTAAATTAAACACCCAATTATTTCTCGGAACAGATAGTCCAAACAAAAAAACTACTAATCCCTGATCATTATTTTTATAGCCCATAAGTCATCCCCTTAACTTTCAAGTATAACATAACTAAGAATGGTACTAAACACATCCGGACATAAGTGGTAAAGCCACTTAGATTTCACTTGGTTCCGTTTTTTCTCAGCGTAAGGTCTGTCGATTGCAAACTGTATAAAACCGTTTTTAAGTAAGCTTGGTGTCGACTTGAAGTATGTCAGTATAAAGGCCGGTAGGATGTACATAAAAACGCATTTCATAACTTTAACTTAAATCTATTCTTAAAAGCAAAAGCATTTTAAAAAATGGAAAAAACGGATGCCAAGTCTGCCAACTATCATGAAGATTGACATAGAGAGTTTCATGGAATTCCGAACGTGCTATATCTCTCTTACAAGGGGAGGGCATGACTAAGGAAATTCATTTGGGGTCGAGACTTTGTTTTATAGTATTACTCCTTCAGGGTGTTCAAAACCCAATGTATTAGCGCCGAATGGTCAGTCAATTCGGAGAAAATAACATTCAAAATTCATTCTTGGCTTATATATAATTAAATGTTAGAGCCGGGCGTACTTGCGTACTACGCGGCCGGTCAAGGTTCGAATCACGAGATCAGTTTTTTTGTTTTATTTTTTCAATTTATTTGATTATTTTTACAATAAATAAATTTATTTAAAAACGACTTATTAAATATTTTTAATTATAAAATATTTAAATTAGCAATATATAATATAAGATACATATTACTTTTATTATATTACTAATAAAATAGTTAAGTTAGTAATATATAAGATACATATTATTTTTATTATATTAACTATAAAATTTTTTTATCAATAACTGTATAATATATTTTACATATTATTATAATATTTTATTCATAATATATTGTGTTTCATATAATAAAACTATATATATATTTATAACTAATTTTCATATAAAATATCTTTTAATATTTATTTTTTGTACTTTTATAATAAACATTATTTATTAATAATTATATTTATAAAATATAATACAAAAATTTATATAATTACAGTAATTATTTTACTTTTTAAAATATAAAATATAACTATCTAAAGTAACAATCATTATTTAATAAACCTTGATTTAATCCCCAAATGAATTGAGTCGTCCCTTAATAGTTGAACGCAGGGTTGCCGGAAAAAAAGAGCTCCCATCCGGGGTAAGGGAAAATTCTACGCCAATCAGTTCAAATTAAACAACATCACAAATCCACTCGACAAAACACACACACGGCTGGTTACTAGATTTTTCAATAACGAAAATAACTTCGACGGTCTACCTCTTAACCCCAAGCCTTCTGAAATACTATAACTCATATTAAAAATCTAAAAATTAAAAAAAGCTTCAGGAAGAGAGGGCATCACTAACAAAATGATTAAAAATTTTAACAAATCTGTAATTTTCGAAATCACTAACATAATTGACAATATGTTAAAAATAGGATACTTTCCTCAAGCCTGGAAAACAGCCTCAGTGATACCGATCCTGAAACCTGGTAAAGATCCAACTCTACCAGATAGTTTTCGTCCAATCTCATTATTACCTGTTCTCAGCAAATTAGCAGAGAAAATTATTCTAAACAGGCTCTGCCTCTACCTCAACACTAACGACATTCTCATCCCCCAGCAGCACGGCTTCCGCGCTGACCTTTCCACATCACACCAGCTTCTGCGGGTGGTGAAGTACATAAAGACAGGATTTAAAGATCGGAAATCAACTGGTGCTGTTTTCCTGGACATACAAAAAGCATTTGATAGAGTATGGCATACTGTCCTACTCTATAAACTCATTAAAATCAACACACCACCTCACTTAATTAAAATTATTTCCTCTTATCTCTCTAATAGAACTTTCTCCGTTAGAGTAAATAACACCCACTCTACTAACAGATTTATTGAAAGCGGGGTACCACAGGGGAGCCTTTTATCTCCTGTCCTCTTCAATATCTACATTAACGACATTCCTAGAACCAGCCAAACCACAGTCTGCCTCTACGCAGACGACACCGCCATTTTAGCACAAAGTAAAGAACTCCTACTATATCGCCCTTTTTACACAAATACATCGCCAAACTTGAAGAATGGTTCTCTGTGTGGAAGATAGCGTTAAACGTATCTAAAACAGAGGCCGTTTTCTTTTCTCACCACATAAAAAAGCAACCTCCGGACTTGTACTTACACAACACACACATTCCCTGGTCTCGCAACACGAAATACCTAGGAGTAATCCTTGATAAACGACTCACTTTCAAACAACACATCATACATATTCGCAGAAACTTCAATATTTCCGTGGCTAAAGTTTTCCCCTTAATTTCCCGGAAATCTTGTTTATCGATTAACAATAAATTGCTTATTTATAAAATGATCCTTGGACCTGTTCTAACGTACGCTTGCCCAATCTGGGGACATGCAGCCTACTCAAATATCAAATTATTAGAAACATCTCAAAACAAAATTATTAGAATTATAACAAACGCTGACTGGTATATGAGAAATGAAGATATCAGATCAGCACTTAACTTAAAAACACTCAAACAAGTTTTCAAGAAAATAGCAATTAAATTCTTTGATAAAATTGATTCACACAACAGTAGAGCAATAGCCAGAATTGAAAAATATAATACAAATCCACTTTTTAATCGCCCACGTAATATTCTCTTTTAATTCAGTTTTTTAAATCGCTTTTTTCTACATCACTCCACAGCAAAATTCTACACACTCGATTTCTCTACCGAACTCGCTCTCTTCCAATGGGAGAAGAGCAGAACGGCCAATAGAAACACTTTCTCTGACACCACCTAGGTGATCAGAATCCCAACTTCAAAGACACCCCCCGCCCTCCTAGAGGGAGGCAAAGGCTGCTCCCCGATTGGTCAACGCGCACTGACCCAACACTCATTAAATAGCCAACTCAGAAAGGCAACCAGCAGACCACAACATATAATGGGTCTCGGTTGTACGTTACCTGGGTCTATACTTAGATAGTGGATTAACATACAAACCACATATAGATTATCTATCAGAAAAATTCTGGGGAAGAATTGCTCTGGCCATATCCCTTATTGGGAGAAGGTCACCACTCTCCCTAGAAAATAAAATCATCCTTTACAAGCGTATTTTGCGCTCAGTAATAGCATACGCTTGCCCCATCTGGGGCGCGGTGGCACCGACCCATACTAAACGTATCCAAATAATTCAAAACAAAATACTGAGAATCATTACTAACGCACCTTGGTACGTTAGGAATAAGGTCATACACAACGACTTACATATGGAGCCGATTGATAACTACATCATTAAATTATCTAGAAACGTCTTTAGAAGTATTGAAAATCATGACAACCCACTTATTAAAGCACAAACATTGTTCACTTATCCTCACACTAAAGTTAACTTTGCATACAAATCTTCTAAGTGGGAACTCCCATTAAAACCGCCATAACTCTACAAAAACACGTAAGTTACACATTGAATTACATCACACGCTTCCGCTACTCTCTTGAAACTGGGTCAGTTGAAATGCTGACGTCATTCACAATTCCCCTCCCTGCGGCTGCAGGAGAGATCGGCGTTTTTCGCCTCTTCGATGTTTCTTCCTCCACCCTCTGCCCCCTCCACGTATTGACCCGAAAGGGTTTCTCCGGACGGCTTTACCTCTCTCAATTTGCCTCCCTTCGGGAGGCGTTTCTCTACTAATGGTCTTTCTTTTGCACCCTATCTTCAGGGACCTGGGTATAAGCAATTTTTGCTGGAACCCGACACATCTAATTTTCGTTTCGTTCAAACAGCAGACCTTGCATACAAATCTTCTAAGTGGAAACTCCCTTTTAAGGGTCCCGTAGACAGAAATTCCAACTCTAAAATGATGAAAGCGCCCTCTTCTGGGAGGGGGAAATGGGCGTTTCTAAAGGAAAGTCCAAGTACTCATGAGAACTGGTCTTAATGATCGGAGGTAAATAGTTCCTTCATAAAAGATAAACTATATGCCTTTTTTTCTTAATTTTCAATATTTTCTTGACTTTGAAATAAACATTTTTTTTCATGCTATTATTTTTCCAAATTTGCATTTACTTGATCCCATTTTCTGATGATTATGCTCTGACAGCTGTCATGATGAAAGAAAATGACGTCACAGAAACATATAAGCCTCTTCTACAACAGTTGAGAGAGGCATTCTAAGTGCAAAGGGAGCTCGAGACAGGAAACCCTCCCTCCCCCTCTTTCGCCTTCTATTTTTGTTTTTAGAGGGTCCAGTTTACAACCAACTGAAGACTATTTATATGACAACTGACCCCTCTTTTACTGCCTACCCCATGACAGTTTTCAATTACATGAAAACTGATCCCGACATTCTAGTTATACAAAGAAACTGCTTTTTTTACGCTGTTTCGTTTCTGTTTTGGGGAACATCAGTTTTTCATTTGAATTTTATAAAAATATAAGTTTTAATTAAGGCAGAAACCTTTATATATATATATATATATATATATATATATATATATATTTCTATACTTTCTCAAAACAATTTTCTGTGATATTCTTCAATATTAAATTGCATCAAAATCCTTTTGTAAACAGTTTAATGACAAGAGAAATTTATAAAATTAATGGAATGAATAGTGTAATGTGATTTAAATTATTCTCTTTCCTGAAATATTTCAGGTGCGTTCTTTATTTCCGATTCAGTTCAATAATTTTATTTAAAAATGTTTTAAGACATGTAACCAAAAAAAATCTTATATAAATTTAATAAAGTACAGTGGCGTAACTACCAATGGGCTAGGTGGTGCCGTGCACAGGGGACCCCTTGAGCTCAGGGGACCCTCACGCCTTGACCACCAAGCAAGTCGAGCTTGCGATAATTTCTCCCATAATTGAGATATAAATATAAAAGATTGTTACATAGCTGTAATCATGGCAACTCCGTTGAAAGTAATTTCAAACTTGTAAGGAATTCCCCTAAATTATTTCCTTTGTTTGTGTGTGTGTATAGTGTTGCGAATTTTACGTATTAAAAAGTTTATATTATTTTTCAATTTTTTCATTTTTCTAATCTTTACTTGAAAATAAACATCTAGTTCCATGAAATACCTTACCATACATCTAAAAAAAATACACAGGAAGCTATTTCTTCTTGTTTATTTTATTTTTTATAACGATATGATTCATAATAAGCTATTTTCCTGTTTCAATGTTTCGCAATCTGGTATCTGCAACAGACTGATGTAATTTTGACCCCCCTCCTCTGATTTTTCGTGTGTTTTATTTTAAATAATTATAATAATTTTGTATTATATTTTCTTGTTTGTGCATATTCTTTTTATCATTTCCTGTCTATCACATGTCAAATCGAACCTGGGTAATCACTAAATTCACAAGGAAACTCATGCATACATGTAAGTAGTTTGTAGCTTTGCTTTCCTATGTTCTGCAGAGTTTGACACAGGGCTGATGTGAATCACAGCTTTGTATATATATATATATATAAAACTAATATATTTCTAATTAATAAAACTCCACCAATATTCTCTCTTTTTTTTTTTTTGCACCAAGGCCTTTGGATACCTACCTACGCCACTGATAAAGTATATTGAGTATTGGTTTTGGGACCCACACAATTTTTTGGAAGAGCAGTTTTAGTGTTGGAATTTCTAATATAAATTCAGTTACAAAAAAAAGGAACAAGTCTTACAGTAGTCGCATATGATGTGTAACATCTGACATGTTATCCTGGTAAATACGCAATAGTAACATAAATCCTGAAAAAAATTAATCGGGTATGATTGGAAATAATTTTCTATCGAATAATTTTATCTTTAACGAAAATTTTATTTAATTAACACAAAGAGTCATGTAATTTTTTTATCAAAAATAAATTTTCTTGTTCAATTTGGGGAAGACACACACATAATAGACTTATGATGACTAAAATATGACACATATACTTGAGATTTCAAAGTATTTAATAATCTTTGAAAAACAACGTCAATAACAGTACCACTGTTAGTTGTCGATATATTTCGGTTTGTGTTCATTTCGAGCTCGAGCTCATCATTCAAAAAAGCTATGAGAGCACAATCGTAAAGTTACCTGACTGACAAACAGATTTGGTAAAGCAGTAATTGGTTCGGCCGTTGATGTTTCTGAAAAATTTGTGTTCGTTGCAAAAAAAAAATTAAAAAATCCCTGCTGCGTTGAGTTGAATTTTGTGCAATTCTTTTCCGCTGTACTCCTCCAGTTTTTAATTTTTTTTCTCACGTTTCTTTTGTCGAAAATCTCGCATACATTCTGCTCTGGATTTACCCGTCTCGGCAAATCACAAAATCGTTTTAAAGCTATTGTATTCCAGATTTTAATTTCAATTAACTTTTTTCACCAATCATACTAAATATTTTTCATATTTATCACACTAATGTTATATTTTTAATATCACAAACAAAAACCAGCACAATATATTTTATAAAAAACAATAAAAAGAATTTAAATCAGCATTTAAAACCGTGGAGGATTATATACCATAATGACTAAAGACGCGAGATTCCCAAGTTCCTAAAAGGTCATGAAGAACACAAAGAAACTGTAAACTCAAGTGTCATTCTCGCTATCCGATCTTGGCTTAGAACAGAGATGGCCAACTCAAATGACCTTGCAGGCCACTTCGGAAAAACATTATAATCCTGTGGGCTGCAAACAAAAATTATATAATATTTATATTTATATTAATATTTAGACCCATCACAAACATTTATTGGAATGAAAATTTAAAACGGAATGAATTATTATTGATTTCATTATTTTTCATCTATACAAGCATAGATAATTTATAATAATAATGCAAGGATCAAATATGTCTAATTCTAGCAATAGGCAGCGCGATGGAGTTACTGGAATCGAGTGTGATGCTGCGCTGCAATACCGCACACTTCTAAGTATGTATTAAAACAAAAGAAACGTAATAAAATAGAAACAGTTATGAAGTATATTTGTTACAAAACACTACATTAAAAACAAAAATATTGTACAAAATATTCGTGTTTTGTAACGAATCTCGAGGGCCGCAAAATTATTCAAGGCCGCGGGGTGGCCACCCTTGGCTTAGAATTACGAAGTCTGTCGCAAATAACATATTATATTGCTCTAGAGCAGTGATCTTCAAACTTTTTCAACTCATGGAACCCTTTGAACTTGAAGGTGTTTTTGCGGAACCCCATTCCACACACATCTCAAAATAATATTTAAATTGATCAACATGTTATAGGTCAGGCATGGTGAACCAATGGCACGCAACACAATATTTTGGGCATGCCATTGATCAAAACGCTTTGCATTTTAATTCAAAATAACCAAGTTCACTAAGAAATTTTTTCGAACAAACAAAAGCTATTGGTGGCGGTTGATTCTTCAATCAAGGTCTTCAAACTTTTTCAACTCAAGGAACCCTTTGAACTTGAAAGTGTTTTTGTGGAACCCCTAGAACTAGAAAGTGTTTTCGTACAACCCCATTCCAACCAGAATTTCAAGGAATTTTTGGGTAAAATCTCTATAATTCCTCAGATGTCAAACATTCAAATTGTGGAGTGAGTGAGTGAATATTAACGTCACACTGTTCAGCTACACGAGAGCTTTTGGTAACGGACCTCGTAATTTTGAACCATGGTCAAGTGACGAGGATGACACCTGAGATAGCACCTCATCTCTTAACTACCACACCACACCAAAGGAAGGACGTTTGAGCTCTCGACAGATTTAACGTGCATCACTCCCCTACACGGTGGGTTTTTAGTGGTGCTGGGCTTGAACTTTAAAATTGTGGAACTATTTGCCAGTATTTGTACTTGAAGGGGTGCATTCTTCATAGCGCATTAACTTATAATTCATTTTGAAAAAAAAAAGCATTGATGAGTTATCTTGAATAATATATGAAACACATGTATAAATGAAAATGCAAAATGTAGATTCTGCTTTCCAGACAGAAATTTAAAGAAAAATTTCTGCAATGTTATTTCTAAGTTGAATTTTCAGTGAAGGAAATAAAAATGGAATAAAAACATCAGTAGCAATAGTAAATAAATTAATTGAAATTTATATGTTTTAAGAAGAAACTATTAATGTTACTAAAAATATTCTTAAAATTATGGAAAACTTTCTGATTTATTTTAAATCAACGTCATATAGATCAATGGTATTTCATCTTCGGAATATTTAAATCTTATTTAAAATGCGATGATCAATAAATCCATTTAGTATGAGGAAACTTTCGCAATATTTGAAATGAACAGCGGAACAAGAATTTAGAAAAAAGAAATACACACTTTTCTTTTCAATTCGTGAAATTCTGTCCTATATTCTTTTTTCGTTTAGCCGAAAGAAATAATCTTTTTTCGAAGCTGTGACGATGATCCATTTTATTTCATAACTGAAATAAACTGTGCAAAATAAGTTTTAAAACAGCTGATATTCAAATAACTTAAACTTGGGGAAAAAAACATGAATTTCGATTTTGGAGAAATGTAAGAAAAGAATGCGAAAACTGATTCACTTTATCCTGACGATTCAAATGCATTTAATAAATATTAATTGTTCATTTTAATTATTAATAAAATATAACTTATTTAGTATAGATAAATAATTTTAAGAAAGGTGGAATAAAAAACAGAGGATAGCTTTTTGTACAAAACGTATTTGTAGTTATTTTCAAGCACAGACTCAAAACTTTCCTAAGAATGATGTAATTGTAAATAGTATCTTGAATGCGCTATAGATTCTTAGAAAACAATACCCATTTGGGGGGGGGGAACATCTCTGTTACACAATCCACTGAAGAGTCATAAATTACCACCTTTCACCAAGGGAACGCAGGGAAAATTTCATGTATCCTTCCGCAAGAAGGCTGAGTTACAAGTTTACTTTCCCCTCATTCCAAATATGCAATGCTGACTTATTTAGTTACTCGCAAATATATAAATTAGTTTAAAAATTTTAAAGTATATGCGTTTAAAAGAGCATAAAAAATAAAGGATATCCGCGGCTTTACTTTTTTTATCCGATAATTGAAAATATTTTTATGATCGTTTCAACGCACTGAATGTAAATTTTCAAACTTTTAATAAATTTTTTTAAATATTTAGAAATTTTTTTTAAAAAATCGAAATCAAGAGAAACATTAATTTTTTTTGTGTCTTGAGGATGCATTTTGTTTCATACAATTAAAAGAAATACCTTAGATGTAGATTGAATTATAAGAAACTCCATAGGATTAACATTACGCTCGGGTTTTCGTGGTGGCGTGTCAACGGAAGCAAAAAACTCAACAAAAACACGTAAGTTACACAATGAATCACAACACACGCTTCCGCTACATTCTTTGAAACTGGGTCAGTTGAAAGAGCTGCTGACGTCATTCTTCCATTCCTCTCGCTGCACCGCAGGCGGGAACGGCGTTTTTTCGCCTCTCTGATGCTCCTTCCTCCACTCTCTGTCCCCCTCCACGTTTTGGCCCGAAAGGGTTATTCTGGACGGCTTTCCCTCTCTCATTCTGCCTCCCTGCGGGAGGCGTTTTTCGTCTAATGGATTTTTCTTTTTCACCCTATTTTCATGGATACTGGGTAGAAGCAATTTTTGCTGGCACCGGACAAATCTACTTTTCGATTCAACCAGCAGACCGAGCAGACGACGCAGCCTTAATAGCACAGGCAAACACTCCGGAAAGAATAAGAGAAATCCTCCAAAATTACCTAAAAAAACTCAGAAGATGGCTCACTTTGTGGCGCATTTCAGTAAACACCTCTAAATCCCAAGCCATTATTTTCAAAAAAGGCAACTACAGAAACAGTCTCCCGCCACTGAAACTTTTCCGCAATACGATCCCATGGAGTGACGAAGTGAATTATCTAGGAGTTACCCTGGACAAAAATTAACCTACAGAAGCCACCTCAAAAAATTACCTGCAAATTCAAAAAGAAATTAATAATCCTTCATAACCTTCTCTCCAAAAATTCCAAGCTCAAACTAAAGAATAAAAGGCTCATCTATCTGCAATACCTCCTGCCAACAATCACATATGCGTGCCAGATCTGGGGAACAGCAGCAAACCAATGTATCAACGAACTCCAACGCCAGGGCCGCCGCGTGGGTATTAGGCGCCCTTGTTCAAGTTGAAATTCGGCGCCCCTTTATGGGGTTCTGTTGCACTCTTATAAAGTGCTACAAATAAAATAAGAAATACTCAGTTATAGTATTCGAAATTTGACTTTCGAACTGAAAAGCTTTAAAATTATAATATTAAAACACGTTTGTCTTATTGTTTTTTTTTTATTATTTCATAAATTTTAAAAACAAAGCAAAAATGATATAAAATTTTTAAGTGAAATATAAAAATTAGAAAATATATTTAATTTAGAAGCTTCAAATGCTCGTATCCATTCTTTTATATTTAATTTATCCAAAATTTCGCTCTCTATGGATATAATTGACAAGTCCGATAATCTCTCCTGCGCCATAGTAGATCGCATTTAGTTTTTTATATTTTTAAGTTTTGAAAAACTTCGCTCTCCAGTAGCCACCAAAACTGGCAGGGTTAAAGAAATCGGTAAAGCTATTGCAATAGTTGGAAATGTATCGATAAGATTGTTTTCATAAATATAATTTAAAACATCAATAGGTGACACATATCCTCTTTGGTAAAACATCCCCCCCCCCCGGAAAGATTTTATTTCTTCAAACTAATTTAATCCATCTATATCTTTTTCATTAATATTTTTAGTATCCGTTAATTTTCGTTCTAATTCTTCACAATGTTTTAAAATTTCATTGTCACTCCAGTTTTTTAAATTAGGTATATAGTATATAGCAGTGTCTAATATTATATTGTAAAATTCAACCTTAAACTTTTGTCTTGGATTGTTGATTGGTTCGTCGGTTTGTTGATCTTGAAACAGTTTCTTTTTAAACCTGTTTCGATTTGGTGGAAAATCAGTATCCACCCCCTAATCATCAGCAACGATACTTGTATTGGCAATTGCATGTTCATACGCTTCATCTGATCTACGATTATCTGAAGTAAATTTTAAACGCTTTACGATATGATTAGTATATTTCTAGAGTAATATATTTCTCTAAAAGTAAGAATGATTTTAACAAAAATGTGTGTACTTCAGTAAACAAATTTTCAGTGAATAATCTGGTTACGATAAATTTGAATTTTTAAATCTTTGTATGATATAAGACATTCAGAATATGATAAATTCTGCAAATATAAATTACATCACAAACGTAGTACAAAAAGGTAAATGAAATTTTCAAAATAGCCCACCGAGATAGACAGGAAATGATACAAAAATATGCATGAACAAGAAAGTTTAATACAATTATTTATATAAAAAAAAACATATCTGCAAAAGAGCAGAGGAGGGGGGACAAAATTACATCAGTAAAATTACATCATACGAGAAGATTGCAAAACATTGAAACAGTAAACTAGCTTATTATGAATCATATTGTTATTAAAAATAGAATGCAACTAGGAAGGAATTGCTTCTTGTGTAGGTTTTTTAAGATGTAATAATAAGTGTGGTAAGAGTTTTCATGGAACTTGAAAGTTTATTTTCAAATAACAGTCTATGAAAATAACAAGAACTTTTCAATAAGTAAGGTTCGCAACACTGAACAAACAATGAAAAGAATTTAGGTGAAATTCCTACAAATTCGAAATTACTTTCAACTGAATTGCGACGATTACAGTAATGTTGCAACCATTTATATTTATATCTTAAATTTTAAGAAATCGTATATTCGGCTGCCCTTGTGTATAATCCTGCTTAGAATCCCCCCCCCCCTTTAAAGAAATTCATGATACCAAAAAGAGTGTTGTAGATCACGATAAAGCAGTGCCTTCTCAAACTTTCAATATTTGCGAGACTATAATTCAGCTAAAATTTGCATCGCGCCCCACTTCTTACAATAATAATGTACTGAATGCAATTATAATGTACTTTGATGGTAAAACTACGATGCAATACGACTTTAATTATAAACGCACTAATTAGATAAATATTAAGTTTTGTAAATAAATTTTGTATATGACAAGCCCAAGAGAGTCACTAGTAATTACTGAACTTGTTTTTAATTGAATATTGATAAATTAATAATCAAATACTTTGTGCAGAACTGCTACATTTATAAGTAGTGCGTATTATATCAGTTTGAATGTGTATTTCATTTTTTATTATATAATGTAAGAATATATTTTGCTTTGTAATTATTTTAAATTGCAAATTATTTTATTAAATTGATAATTATTTAAATATTTTATTTTCGATTTTTCGTAATATACTCGCGCTCCCCCTCCCTCCAAGTAGGGTTGGCACGCCCACCTTAGGGGTGCGCCCCACAGTTCGAGAAACGCTGCGATAAAGATTTTATTTCGAGATTTGAGAACAATATAATAACAGATATACATGACACAAAATATGATTTGGGGAAGAAAAGCCAAGCGATTTACATAATAATTTGGCCAATAGTGTAACGAAGATTTGATAATTTAGATATAAAAATGAAAGAGAATAATTGGCTTTTTAATAAACACTGGGCGGTTGCACGTTCTCTGTAATTTTAATTTTTTTCTCTTTTTTCACCCTTTAATTTTTTGCGCCCCCAAATCTTTTTCGTCCAAGGCATGTGCCTAGCGTGCTTAAGCGGAAAAGTGGGCTTAGTTACGCCACGTACGTTACGCCACTGGACAACGGTCATCACGTAATAATACAGTCTTATCACTTTTGCCAATTGACATGCAATTTGAAATTAACTGTTTTTCGAAGGGAATATACGGGAATAATATTTGACGACATTAAAATTATTTGGATCATGATCTTTTTAAGACGGAGTCGAGAACGAAATGAGGCCCCCACTGAGAGCGAGGTCCTGAACCCGGGCCTAGTTGGCCCATGCCTTGAAATGACTCTAACTACAATACAATACGACTTTAATTATAAACCGCACAATTTATCAAGATAAATATTTTGTATATGACAAGACCAGGGGAGTCACTGGAAAAAACTTGTTTTTAATTGAATATTGACAACATAATTATCAAATACTTAGTGCAGTACTGATACATTTATAAGTGTTGAGTATTATATCAGTGGGAATTTTATTTTATTTTTTATTATATAAGAATCTATTTTACTTTGTAATTATTTTAAATTGTAAATTATTTTACCAAATTGATAATTATTTTAAATCTTTTGTTTTCGATTTTTCGCGATACGTTCGCGTCGCCAAGTAGGGTTATCACGCCCTCCTGGAGGGCTCGCCCCACAGTTTGAGAAACGCTGCGATAAAGATTTTATTTCGACTTTTGAGAACAATTTAATAACAGTATCATGAAGCAAAATATGATTTGGAGAAGAAAAACCAAGCGATTTACATAATTTTAAAAATGTACATATATTATAATTGCAAACAAAACAAATACGTTGAGCCACAACATCTTCTCAGCATATAATGAATAAAAATTTATGCCGATACAAATCATTCCCGATTCCTGTTGTTACATGTTACGAATAATAGCGTGAACTCCACACGGAACGTGTTTTTATTGTTGGTATCGGAAATCAAATTTTGTTTTACACAAACGAAAACAATCCGCAGAAACGAAAACAAAATTAAATTAAATTAAAATATAAAATTCAAAAAAAAATAAAATCTTATTTTATTGCCAAAAAAAGATAAAACATGCAAAATTGCAAGTTTTTTACAAACAACTTTTATGTGTGTAAGTAACATTAAATTAAACAACTATAAGTACTATAAATTTTGGCGCCCCCTGCCCCAGGCGCCCTTGTGCGGTGAACAATTTTGCCACCCCCACGCGGCGGCCCTGTCCAACGCCTGCAGAACAAAGCACTCAGAACGATTCTTAAAGCCCCCTTCTACATCCCAAGGATTGTTCTTCCCAAAGACCTGAAAATCGTCTCCATCCGCTCCAGAATCCGGACACTTTCAACACCCTTCTACGGATCCCTTCCCACCATAATAACACTATCAGACAGCATGCGGACTTTAACGGAACTTGCAACTATAGGCTTCCTCGCCAGTCAACCCTTCTGCAGAACCGATTCGACTGATAACAGTACCAGTTATCAATCAAAGAAGACCAGCCACTTCCACCTTGACGCTCCCCATTTTACTTCCCCGCGCTCACCCTTTTACTAGGGGGGACGGCACCGGCTAACGGACTGCTCTTTCCCTCCCGTCTTTTTGTCGACTGATACTACCTGCGACCTGTTTACAGGTCAGCCATGTTTGTTTTCCTGTCATTTCAGGTGCACACATACGGAGAAGAAGCGCCCGGAGGTCGCTGGATCTCTACTGAAAGATTCACCCTTGCCGAGCAGCTCAGAAGACAAAAGACACTACCCCTGTTAGCGCCGCCGGCGCTCAGGGAGCTGTTGTAAACGGCGATCAGACTACAGACTCGGAGAGCGATGGGTTCACCACCGTCTCCCGGAAGAAGAAAATTGCCTCCATCGTTATTGATGCGAGCCAAAACACCACTGGGCTGCTCAATACATTGAGTGAACATCTAGGTAAAACACTCGAGGGGCGCTTCGAGAATGGAAAACTTTGAGTTTTCCCCAAGACATTCAGAGACCATCGCAAGCTCCAAACTTTTCTAGAGGTGAAGAAAATGCGGTCCCATACATTTGAGATGGCTAATAACAAGCAGTTAAAGGCTGTTATCCGAGGACTACCGACAGACTACGACCAGAAGGAGCTGATTGCAGAACTCACTGGCTTAGGGTTTGAACCCAACCATGTTTCTATTCTCAGGAATAGAAAAACTCAAACAAACATGCCACTTTTTTTGGTAGTCCTGCACAACAACATGCAAAATAAGGACATTTTTCATCTTTCAAATATCGGGTTTTTCCGCGTTGTGGTTGAACATCTAAACCATTCAAGCATGCCTCCTGAGTGTTATCGCTGTCAGGAGTTTTACCACCACTCCCGTCTCTGTAATAGAGCACCTAAATGTGTGAAATGCATCTCACCGCAGAGTGTAAACAAACAAACATATCCCCAGCTAAATGTGCTAACTGCGGGGGACCGCATCCAGCAAATTATTCAGGATGCCCCAAGAACCCGATCAACAGACCAACGAAAAAAATACAACCCAATAACAACATCTGGACGGAGAAAGCCAAGGCACGCGCTCAAAAAGCCACACCACAGCAACAACAACCACAAAAGAAAACTTATGCTTCGGCAGTGGCCACTAATAGTAATAACAAAAAATTTGATGCCAACTCTATCATGCAACAAATGGCACAAACGATGACTCAGTGGGGACAAATTTTAGCAGCCCTACAAGAAAACAACAATTAATTAACATTCAGCGCGTTTAATAGTAACACTCTCAGAGTTTACAGTTGGAATGCAAATGGAGTTAAAAAGCACATTGAAGAATTAAAAGAAAGCATAATTTACCATAACCCCGACTTAATCGGTATACAAGAAACACACCTTCGTCCTCCAGACCGGTTCTGCATTCCAAATTACACTTGTCATAGAAGTGACCGCACAACACACAGACTGCTATTTTAGTTAAAAATTATATCAAGCACCACGCCATTTTAGAAAACACTCAAACATTCGAAAACACAACGGTTTTCATCCAAATAGGCAACAACACGGTTATTACTATGGCGTGCATTTACAAACCTCCACACGGCTCCATTAATGTCACGGAACTCAACGCTATCCTCAACCATAACAATAAAGCCTTTCTCTTCGGCGACTTTAACGCTAAACACCCGAGTTGGAACCCTGGGAGATGCAACACAAACGGTAATATTCTTAGCTCTTGGGCCGCTGGCTCTTCTATTGATATTATCGCACCTGACACTCCAACACATTTTAATCACAATGCTCCCAACACTGTCCTAGACATCGGCTTTGCAGCTAATTTTTCCCATTCAAATGTGTTTACTATTAATAAACTTAGCAGTGACCACAATCCAGTTATCTTTGATTTCACAACTAATTGTAATCTACCACCAATACTTCAAACACTTAAATCTACGAACTGGATAAAATATCAAGAAATTTTGCATTACAACATTCCAGGAAATCCTACGATAGATGATTTGGACCAAGCCATTCAAAATTTCAGCAGTATGGTTTCAGATGCTATTAATGCTTCCACTTCCACTAAAGTAATTAAAACAACACACCTCCGCCTTCCTATTAATATTCGAGAGCTAATTAAAACTAAAAATAGATTCAGAAAACTTTGGAACAACACAAGATACCCCCCCCCCCCCCTGTATAAAAGGGAAGTAAATGCTCTCAATAGACAAATTAGGATAGAAATCAATGAACATAAAAACGGGACCTGGAAAACTTTTCTTTTAACTCTTAACACTGAAGACAACTCTCTTTATAATGTGCATAGGCGAATTACTAAGAGATTTACTCCAATCCCACCTCTTCATGGTCCGAGTGGGTTAGCTTACTCTGATTTCGAAAAAGCGGAGGCTTTTAAAGACACCTTGGAAGTCACTTTTTAGGAAAACATTGAACCCTACAAGTGACGACAAGATTGAAGAAGTCGAAAATTTTTAGTGAATCACTATTTCGACAACTTCCCAACTGCCACACCACACCTCACTTCCCCCACAGAAGTTCGAGGCAATATTAAAAATCTTGCTAATAGGAAGTCAGCAGGCCCAGATCAGATTCCAAACATAGCATTAAAATATCTTCCTATTAAAGCCATCACACATTTAACTAAAATCTACAACAAATGCCTCATTAATTGTCACTTTCCTATACAGTGGAAAATAGCTAATGTAGTCATGCTGCCAAAATCAGGGCAAAACCACAAATTTCAACAAGGCTTCAGACCAATTTCGCTTCTAAATTGCACTGCTAAAGTATTCGAAAGAATTATTTTAAATAGAATAAAAACTCACTGCAAAGCCATAGATTGCATTCCTCCGGAACAATGCGGTTTCGGGGAGGGCCACTCCACATTACATCAACTAAACGCGTAACTAACGTAATAAATGAAGGTTTTTTGAATAAATTTTACACTGTCGGTGTCTTCTTAGATGTTAAAAGGGCATTCGATAAGATGTGGCATGATGGCCTCACATACAAATTAATTAAATTTCAGTTCCCTGATTATTTAATTAAAATGATTCATAATTATTTACACAATAGAACCTTTAGAGTTCGTGTAAATGCTACTTTTTCAGACTTTGGGAATTGCCTTTCTGGCAATTCCCTCAGGGTTCTGTATTAAGCCCATATTTATACAACATATACACACACGATTTTCCCGATCACTCCACCGTGAGTACTTGTTTATTCGCAGACGACTCTGCGGCATTGACCCAGGGCGTAAAACTTAATTACACAATTAATAACATGCAACACTACCTCGACGAACTCGAGAACTGGCTTACAGACTGGAGGATAGCTATTAATGTTGATAAATCACAGGCTTTTGTATTCAAGAAATGGGGCGTTATAGCCCTCCAAACTGAACTCACACTTTTCGAAAACAACATTCAATGGGTCTCGGTTGTGCGTTATCTGGGAGAATACTTAGATAGTCGATTAACGTACAAACAACACATAGATTATCTATCAGAAAAAATCTGAGGTAGAATAGCGTTAGCCATCTCCCTTATTGGGAGAAGGTCGCCACTCTCCCTAGAAAATAAAGTCATACTTTACAAGCGTATTTTGCGCCCAGTAATAACCTACGCTTGCCCCATCTGGGGCGCGGCGGCACCGACCCATACTAAACGAATCCAAATAATTCAAAACAAAATACTTCGAATCATTACTAACGCACCTTGGTAAGTTAGAAATAGAGTCATACACAACGACTTACACATGGAGCCGATTGATAATTACATCACTAAAACGTCTAGAAATATCTTTAGAAGTATTGAAAATCCAATTTTGAAGCACAAACATTATTCACGTATCCTCATACTAAAGTAAACTTTGCATACAAATCTTCTAAGTGGGAACTCCCCCTTAAACCGCCGTAACTCAACAAAAACACAATGAATCACAACACACGCTTCAGCAACATTCTTTGAAACTAGGTCAGCTGAAAGAGCTGCTGACGTCATTCTTCCATTCCTCTCCCTGCGCCCGCAGGCGAGATCGGCGTTTTTCGCCTCTCTGATGCTCCTTCCTCCACTCTCTGCCCTCCTCCACGTTTTGGCCCGAAAGGGTTATTCCGGACGGCTTTCTCTCTCTCATTCTGCCTCCCTGCGGGAGGCGTTTTTTCGACTAATGGATTTTCTCTTTCACCCGATCTTCCGGGATTCTGGGTATAAGCAATTTTTGCTGGCACCCGTCACATATAATTTTCGTTTTGTTCAACCAGCAGACCGAGGGCAGTTCTCGACGGAGCAGGTTCCCTGCGCCGATCATTTTCTCCACCTCACAAAGATTACGTCGACCGCTCCTAGCAGAGGCCGACATTATATTTCAGTTTTCTTCATCAATCTCACAGATCATTTTCACTAAATACACACATACACAGACATATTCCACTCAATTTTTTTTAAATTTTTCACTCCAAGTAATTTCTAACTTCTCAAGTATTTAAAAATTTCAATCTTCATGACCACAAATGCAGCAATGGGGGGGGGGGGGGCTAAGGTTAAGCCGAACCAAAGTCTCCCCAAAAGTTCTCCCAGGATAGGAGTTTTAGGAGTTAAGCCCAGGCACTCCAAGAAACATTCAACCCATTCGTCAGAGGAAGCTTTACAATAAAAATTCTGTTCTTTTCACCCAACCTTTTTGGAAAGAGTGCCACAATTTGATGGGGGAAAAAATATGCGTGCCACCAGTGGCGGCGTTAGGCGTCGGCGACCGCCGACGGCCTCGCGCTTGAGGGGGCCTCGCAAAGTCAGCCAGGAAAAAACGAATGTTCGGTTATGAACATATTGATGAATCTATTCAATCTTCTGAAATGCAGTACAGAGTTAACTTTTTTAACACAATGATTGATGCTATTATAGTCGACACCGAATGTCGATTTAAAACGCTCAATGAATATTTTGAACAATTTGGTTTTATTTATGATATCAGTTATATTTAAATTCTATATCAAAAGAAGACCTTCTCAAGTATTGTAATGATTTAGGTACAATACTTCGGGAAGGCGAAAACAGCGACACACAGCTTTTCAAACTATCTGAAGATAACTCCAACTTTTAAAAACGAATTCACTAGACTCCTATCAATGACGCGAAACAACTCATTCAGTACATTTTAGAAAATAATTTGGAAGAAATATATCCAAATGTTTATATAACAATTAGAATCATGCTCACAGTTCCCGTCAGTACAGCTTCCCCTGAGAGAAGCTTCTCAAAGTTAAAATTGATTAAGACCTACTTGAGAAGCACGATGAGTCAAGAGAGACTATTTGCGTTATCAGTTCTATCAACTGAAGCTGAAATAGAGGCCAGTGTTAGCTATGACATAATCCTGAAAAAGTTCAGTGAGGCCAAAACCCGAAAAGTTCGTCTATTTTAATTTCGATGTGTAATTTTTGTCATCATTTGATTAGCAATAAATCTCGTTTACTCATACATTAGTTTAACTATAATTCGGCTTTTTTTTTTTTATGTAATTTAACGTTTTCTTGACTGGGAAAAAAGGAGGCCTCGCGAACCCTAATTTCGCCGACGTCCACGCGTGGTCTAGCGGAGCCACTGCATGCCACTTCCAACTTTTCCAACAAAAAAACGAAAAAAAAAAAGAAAAAGAAATGGTGAAAAAATGTTCCTTATAGACTTATTATGGGATTTTTTAAGCAAATAGTACTTATTTAATGCAAGTTCAAGTAGTCGAAATTTAAAAATAATATAATAAATAAGACAAAGTACACAAACTTAAGTTTTATTGTTAAAAAACTTTTTGCAAGTTCACTCAGTTAGGTCAGATATAAAATAAAGAGTATCTTAAAGCATTTAATTCTAAATAATTATTAAACAGTCATTACCTTCTCAATGTGGTTTTTGAAATTTTTTGGATCGATTTATCTATATTACGATGAACTCTTGAAGATGCTTACAAAATTACGTTATTTTGGGTAAATTTCAGCTAATTTTGAATTTAATTAATTTATTTTTTATTAAGTTCATAACAGTAAAAATTTATTCACAAGTATATTTTGATTCAACTTTTGAGGTTTTTGTCCGAGACACATCCCTATTTCAACAAAATTAGAAAAAAAAAATTATTATTTTCTTGTTAATTTTTTAAATTTTACAGTAAGTCTTGGCGTGCCACTGTTTCAACTCCACCGTGCCACTCTGTGACACGCGTACCGCGGGATACCTACCCCCCGGACATAAAGGAACTTTGAATATTCAAAATTGCAATTTCAATATGGAAACTAAGGTAGAATACAAAATTAAAAAAGAAAAGGGCACCAAAGAAGTGAGCAGAACACATATAGAGGAAGAAAAAACAACTCAACATATAACCATCATAAAAAGTGATGTTCGTTTTCAAGACATACAAACTGTTCCCCAAAAGTATAATTTGAAAAGTCACATTCAATTATTCCTAGACAATTTTGAAGATACATGCGATTCTTTCGAAGTAACAGGAAAAAAAAATCATATTTTTAATTAAGTTAGTAGATGGAGCGGTAAAAAAGTCGAACCCGACACCAAAAAGCTTCTACGAATTGAAAAATAACCTGGTACGCGAATTCGGAACGCAAGTAAATACAGCGGAGATACATCTTCATTTAGAACATCTTCATCCCGAAGGAGACCCATGTGGAATATTTCTACAGAATGCAAGAAATTGCGTCCCGAATAAAAATGGAAGAAACTGAAAAATTCTATATCATAAAGGGATTCAAGGAAAATAGAGCTATAGAGATGCAACTGCAAAGTTAATGAGATATACAGGACCTGAAAGAAAAAATTCAAATTTTGGATTATACAACAAAAACAAAATCCAACCTCAAATTGCTCAGAATTTGTGCATCTAAAATATCCGGTGAAAAGAGTACCTAACAATTCGACACAACTTGCCCATAGACAACAGTACGGAAGATGGAATTAGAGAAGTGGTCAATATCAACAAACCCCCCACTGGGTTTGTTGATATTCACCACTAACCGCTGTGGAACACATAGAATCAAAAATATCCACCATCAATGGACAAATCAAGGTTAGTGAAAATATTATTTTACATATGGATTCATAAAAATATTAAATTCCCCATAGTATATATATATATTATATATATATATATATATAAATGCAGAAATGCCATATTTAGTTGTGTCTAATAAGACTATGAGTAGTTTTGAATTAATTGTTAATTTTAGTGAACAGAAAATAATTCATAGAGGCAAAATAATTTTAAAAAAAGGATGGATCTAATGAAAATATTAAAGAAAAAATAAGCATAAACGAGAAAATAAAATTCTTAAATTTTATAATAATAAATTGATCACTAAGAAAGCTGATCATGTATTTAATATAGAAATAATTCCTAACAGTGATTATGATACAATTAATGTGATTATTGATAAGTATAAACATGTCTTTGCTAAAAATAATTTTGATGTGGGTGATATAAAATGTACTCCTCCTAAAATGAAACTTACCTCAGACTTACACATTAAAAATCGTCCCTATAGAAACTCTCCTAAAGATGACGCTGAAATAAAAAAGCAATTGTATGCTTTTTTGAAATCAGGAATAGTTAAAAACAACTCATAGTTCTTATGCTGCCCTTAAAACATTGACTTTTAAAAAAGAGGATAATGCTTGCACACGATCATGTATCGATTATTAGAAAGCTGAATGCTATCACAAAATTGGACACGGAACCAATTCCCTGAATAGATGCAGTTTTAGACAAATTAACGCATGCAAAATTTTTCTCAACCATTTATATTTGTACTGGCTATTGTCACATTAAATTAGATGGGAATGAATTTGATAAACTTGTATTTACATCAAATTATGGTCTTTAATTTAATCGCCTGCCTTTTGGATATAAAAATTCCCCAGCTATTTTTCAAAGAGCCATTCGACCAATTCTAAATAAATATAAAATTTGCTTTAAATTAATTTGATGATATAGCATTTTCAGAATCAGTTGAAAAACATGCAAAACATTTAGAAGAAATTTTTAAAATTTGTGAAATTGGACCCAGAATTTCAACAGTCTTTTCAAAAGCTTACAGACAGCGTAACTGCAAACCCTATTTTAGCCTTATTCAATCCAAATTATCCATGCAATCTTTAAGAAGATGCATCGAAAATCTCGATCTCATCGATCCTCAAGCAAGAAAGACCCAATGGAAATCAGCATCCGATTCCATTCCATTCCAGGCGACTGAGAAATTATGAAATTAATTATATAGTAACTGAATTAGAATGCTTAGCGATAATTGATAGTTTAGATAAAGTCTATTGCTATCTTCATGAATCTCATTTCACAGTTCATACTGATCATAATGCATTAGTTTGGCTTAAAAATTCTAAAAATTCCACAGATTGACTTTTTAGATGGTCTTTAAAAGTTTCTATGTATGATTTTGATATAAAATATAAGAAAGGTAGCACTACTATTGAATTTGATATGCCAACAAGAAATCCTACTGCTTATTTAACAATCCCCCAGAACCTTTATTAGACATCAATGAAATAATTCATTTTCAAAATTTAGAAAATATATCAGCTCTCTTAGATCTTTTAAGAGAGATGGTATTTCTGTTGTGAAAAGACAAGGTTTAGTTAAAATAGTTGTACCCAAAGCACTACGAGTGAAATTAATAGAAACAACGCATGAAAAATTTGGTCATCCTGGCGTAGCAACCATGTTAAAAATATCAACACAATATTACTGGATAAAATTCCTTACTCTGATATAAGAAATTATGTAAAATTTGTCAAAGAAATAAGTCACATGAGAAAAATACGGTCTGTGACGATCACTGTTTGACTTGAACAGCTTTAATCATGAACATTTTAGCTACATTTGCAAATTACAATAAAATATAAATGCGAAATTTAGGCCTGGTATTTCTGATGTCTTAAGAAATAAACTTAATTGGTGAGCGGGAATCAAGTAAAATTAGCTATGAACGTGAGTTATATCAGAAACTTGATACTCTTGCGCTTTATTCAGAATGACGCAATTCCTTTGTTTCTAAAATATAATTTTAAAACTTTTAGGAAATCTAGATCCTAGGATGAAAACAATCACCAATCAACAGGGTGATCCAGATTGACAAACTGGTAGGATATGTAGGGGGTACACAGACGACTCAAAATCCCACATGCCGCAGTTACGAGCTATGGAGCAAAGATGATAAAAAGAACAGAAATAGCAACACATTTATGGGACAGAAATAATTTTATTGAAAGTTTGTACTGCAACAGGTGCTCGAAATTATGTCCAGAAGTCGACTGGTAGGCCTAACAGAGACGCTGCATTTGGAATTCCTTACGTTCTGGAAGATTCCTGGCATGTCACGTGTCCTCCCGGCAGCTACAGATATTCGAACGCTTCCTTCAACTGAAGGAACGTACACCAAGCACTTTATGTGAACCTAGAAGAAGTGAATGCCCTTTCGGAACACCTTTCAAATGTTTTTTGTCTCATTCATGTGTTGCTATTTTTCTTCTGCGTCTTTGCACCATAGCTCGTAACTGTGGCGACCCTGCAGTCCAAAGGGATTTCACCCTACCAGTTTGTCGGTCTGGTAGCGAATCACCCTATATGTTAATAAAAGACACAGTTGTTGTTTTTCTTAGAAAACAGCCGAGACGTATGAAACGTGGCCCGTAGAAAATTATGTCATAAATGTTTGCACTTCGAAGAGATTTTTTTGAAATCCGCTTTTGATTTTTTAAAAAATAAATTTTTAAGTTATTTTCCAACTGGTGGTATGACGTCATATGTTGTCTAAATTTGCGAAAATTAATGCTTCGAATAGTTTTTAGGCGGATTGTTTAAAATATTTTGATACCAAATATATTTACTTTTTCATTCCTTGTGGTGGAATTACCATTGTTTTTCCAAATAAATCATTGTCGTTTTGGCAACACAGATTTGTTTACAGTTGTATTTCGATGAAAACTTTCTATAACAGAAACTTATGACTCATTAATTTTCAGTTACAATTTTTAATTTATATTTTCTTTCATTCATTTCTATTTATTTTTTAGCATGTTAATTTTTCTCTTTCATTCTAATATACCACAAAATCCAGCGTATAACGTGTACTTTTAACACAAAAAGTAAGACCGAAATTTACGCGTGCGAGTTATGCGCCGGATACAAAAATGATAACTGTAAAAACCAGAGAAAGAGATGAGCATAAGAAAATGTCTTCTACATATATATTGAAGTACTACTTATTTAAAAGCAATGACATATCTTATGAACTTAAAGGGTTGTACGTCCAGCAGCATATTGTTTTTTCAAAAGCCTGAGATAATACCTACACTACATAACTTCAAAACATGAAAGAACAAAAAACACAAAAAATTTATACGTGTTTCATTAAAAACTGAATCTATATAAATCAAATTACAAATGAAATTCTAGACATACATAGAATATGAAAGATTATAAAATTCCTTTATTTTAAAGTTATTAATAAATTAGTTTACAAAAATAATCCAAGAATATAATACTGACAGACAATACAATAGTTGAAATTTGTGTTGCACAGTTTACAATTCAAATTTCAAAATATAACATCATAAATACTTCAAATACGGAAATATTTAAATTATGATATGGCACAATAATAAGGGTTAAACATTTTCAATATAAACAATAAATCACAATAATTTTAAGTACATTAATTAATAATAAAAAATTAAGTAAATAATGCCAAACATAGACATTAACAAAATTTTAACAATCCAATTAAGAAAATATGAAACATTAAAACATGCATAATACAATGTGATTATCTTATGAAGTAAATAATCTAATTAACAATGAGAAACAGTTCAGAGACAAGATAAATATTTTTATCTCTTTAAATTAAAAAAAAATCTATAAAAAGATGAAAATTACTTAGTGGACTGATTCCATCCATCAATATCAAGTGAGAATTAAATAAAATAGTTAACTTAGAATGAGTACATGTGTAAATTTAATAATTTTTTATTGCAGAACCTGATTACGTTTTAAATTAAAACAGTATTCCATCAGTATATCTGCTATATTTGACGTTAATTACACATTCTAAATATTTAGAAAAATTTGTTTACAGAAGAATGATAGTTAGTTCATTAAAGGAGAAGTGAAATTTGTTGATCATATATATATTATTTCCAATAGGAATTAAAACTTTTACAGGAATTTTAATTTACCGATATGGCATATAGATTTTTGGCATCATGAATATAAATTTTCAAACGACTCCCTTGTATTTAAAAATGCTTCGTTATAAGTCATACCATGGTACTTTAAAATGTCTACAAAAAAATTAAGATATTGAACAAAAAAGTATTAGAGTTACATATAATATAAGACAATTATGAAGTAAGTAGAAAATTCTAAAAATATTATTTAATAAAATATAAAAGTATCATTCATTATATACACAATCATTTAATTAAGATGAAATGACTCAGCAAATAAATGATTGAAAAAATACACATTTTGTTTACCTTGTATTTTTTGCATTCCTAATATCTGTTACAAAGGCAAGTATATAAATGATAAAATTCTAAGAATCATTATTGAGGATTTCATGTATCGTCGAGAACTCGTGCTGAAGATACATGTGGACTAATTTTTTCACTTTCATTTCATTTTCCCCCTTGAAATTACTGATAAGTTGAACAGTTACTTTGTAGTTGGTCAGTTTTGCTGAGAGAAATTTTAGATAACAGATATTTTTAGTTTGAAGAGTTAATCAATTAGTTTTTTCTAGGCACAGTGAGATGAAAAAGTTATGATTTATTCATGAAAATGATGAAATTAGTGAAGAATATGATAAAGAGAAGCTCATTAATTTAAAATCTTGCAAGATAAATGCAGAAATCAAAAAATTAAATTTTAGAGTTGAGCAGTTTTGTCAGAATAAATAAAATAAAATTGAAAAGTAAATTTTAATAAAATGTCAAAGCAGACTTGAAAAATATACTATCGAAACTCAAGAAACAAATTATTTAGATATTTCAATACAATTCGACTTCTTTGTAAAAGATATCATACAATTTACCATTTATAATGCAATAATTGTATTTATTTTATCCTGATCTAAAAGAATCTTTTACTTAATAAAAGTAACAATAAATATAACTGAATGAGGTGATTTTTTCCCCCTATGATCGTTTATTATACCCTATGATTCTCACTGTCCACCTTGAAATTAGATGTAATTAATTTAATAATTATTTTCTCAATGAATATACCATACATTTGAAGAAAATGCTTTTCCTCAAATCTCTCTAGGATTCATACTAATATAAATTTTTAAAAAGTCATGACAGTCTGCTTGTTTTATTCAGAGTTTAAAAGAAAAATTCCTATCCATAATTATAACCTTGAATCAATTTGTAACATGCACAAAATTCCAAAGAAAGGCAGAAACATGATAAAATCCAACTTAATTTTACTATGAAAAATAAAACACAATGCGAGTACATTCACAGTTAAAAAAATTACAAATAATTTATTCCTTGCAAATACAGTTTTAAATTTTACTTTATATTTAAATCATTTCTACATTTTAACTATTATACACATAGATTTTTATATTTTTGATGCTTTTAAGATTTGTTCTCAGACACAACACATCCATCACACCTTTATTTGGGTTAAGAAAATCTTAAGACTTTCCAAAGATAAGACAATAAGCCAAAAAATATCAAAGTACAAAATGTGTTTACTGCAAAAATAATTACTTAACAGTTTAACTACTCATGAGAGCCCTTCATTAAAGCAGTTTAATCTTTAAGACAAGATATTTCTTTAATTTAGAAATTAGATTAAAAAAATTTAATTTAATTTTTTTGATCAAATTTTAAAAGTTAGCAACCTGGGAAGTCAACGTTTTCCTTACAATATTTTAAGAACATTAAGAGAAGAGAAAATACAGTATAAAGTTTCATTAAATATGGAAGATTAATTGCATGTGTTTAGGCAGTTAACACAGTTTTTATAGATTTTGCAATCCATTAATAGCTTGATATTTTGAAGCATACTGCTTAAAAGCACAATAATAAGTTAACAACAATATAGAAACAATAAACATTACCATTTATATATATAACTTTTACAAGCACAGATTTGTCACAATAACACTTAATATTCCTAATAAAATATTATCAATACCATTTATTAAACCAAATACTGTTTTTAAATAGAGATCAATATTTTTGTGACAATACATTTGAACCACAAAAAAAATCATCTGCAGTAATATTACAAGAAGGATTAAAAAATAATAATTAAAAACCTTCCAGGCTATTTTCAAAGCTTAACTAATGTTTACTACCAACACAATAGTGTAAAAAACAAACAGACTAAGCATCTTTATCACATTCTATTTTTGTTTCCTAAACAATTCTTCCAAACACAGCTTTACTCTTGGCCAAATTTCATTAGACTCCTTGCCAGAAAATTCTCTTAAAATACTTTTCTTCCTATTTAAATAACAGAAAAAAATGATGAAAGAAAATACAGTCAAGCAAAAAATAAAATAAACAATAATTACACTGGGAATAAAGAGAAGGATTCCAGCAAATATTTTTGAGGAAATATAAAATAAAAAAGATTATGAATACAGAGCTTAAAATATATATTTACATATACACAGCAAGCTCAGAAAAAGTAAAGATTTATCTGACATTGCTATTATTGCTTAATTCTATGATGCAGCTTTAAAATGGTAAAAAATTATCAAAAGAGTTAATGTTTTTGCAAATGACCCTTATTCCTTTGCATAGCACTAGAATGTGTCGATGATCTCTTTCCCTACATTGAAACTCACTTCAACAATTGTCAACAAACAAAAACTTTTATAGTATAATCACTGCAAACAAACTATAGCATTCTTCTTACAACCTTGCTGTTTTCTGTCTAACTTATCATTGTTTTACTCCCACACTCTAATGAGATACAAATCCAACACAGTTGTTAAAACAGTACCATCTGTCTACTAAACAGAAGTAAAACTTACAATATTTATTTTAACAAATGAGCCACTTCCCACATGCATTTGCATTCCTTTCGACAGTCAAAGTTTTAATTTTGGTTTATGTTTTTGTAAAAAAATGTATTAGCATAGTTTTCCCACCTTATTAAATTTAAGAAAGAAAAAAATTTCATGATAAATGATGATTAAAACACAAACCAAATTGAGTAGCAAATACCAAAATTATTCCTGAAGGGGGAAAAAAATTTGTCTATTAGTGAAAAATATACAGTAGAACCATGTTTTTATGCGGTTCTTTTTAATGCGATTTTATTTTTGTGCGATTTTTTCTGTGCAATCTTTTGTATGTGTAATATGAATTTCAACCGTTTTGGCGCCACTATGTTTTCTATCAATGTACCGGGGCGAACGAAGAATGTTAGCCCCCCTCCTGCAAATTCAGGTTTTGCCTTTAATATTTTATAAATTGGATAAACACGTACTTGGCATTAGTCAGGTCTTGGGGCCCCCTAGAGTCGACGCTCTGTTTATTCGTTATAAACAGTCTCCCAACAATGCGCATTCAGTTGCTTTTGGTTATATGTAAGAATTTATAAAATATTCGAAAATTTTTTTTGTGCGGTTATTTTTATGTGGTCTCTATCTACCGCAAAAAAAAAAAAACAGGTTTTACTGTACTGTAATATAAAATAATATATTGTACTATGAGTAGACAGGTAGTTCTAATTTAACACCAAAATGTTCTGAAGCAATAATTTTATATATTTTGTATAAAAACGAAAGTACATTCTTATCAAAAAAATATTTTACCTAAAGTACTCTAAAACTGGAGTATTTCCTTCTTTATAGTGAAGTAATCTAGCTAAGACTATATCTGGTTTATCATCTTCTCTTTGGATCAGTTTTTCACCAGTGATATCATCAATTCCCTGAAAAGCAGAAAGAGAATTTTGAGAGAAATTTTATAAAATACTTGGTATATCAAATGTTATAGTAGAAAATAAAATGTCATTAAATCATAGAAATATTCACACTATTCAAAATATCGAACTACAGATTTTTTAAAAAGTAGGCTATTTTTATAATTGGTACATTTTACATATAATACAGTACTAATGAGATCTTTACAAAAATTGTACTTGATAAGTATATATGCACATAAAACACTATTAATTAGCGTTTTAACAAAAAAGCATACCTTTACCTGAATTTAAATTTTATTTGCATAAAAATAAATTTGCAGTTTTTGGTTGTAATATATGAAACAACCAGCTTCTTGAAAATAAAATAAAAAATCAGATATTTTATTTATGTAGTTAATATTGAACTTCATCTAAATAAATTAAAATTTGAGTATATCACGCAAACTTTTCTTAAAATCCCTTTATTTATGAATTAAAAATAAATCAAAATTTTCAAAATGATTTTATGGTAGAACATATCCACTGTAAAGCAATCATGGGAATTATAGAAATAAAACTGTATACTTGTTTTATTAAAAAAGTATTTACAAAATAAATAGCTAATACAAATACATTTGAGCTTAAATTTCGTCAGAAATCAACACAACAAAAATCCTTTGGAAAATGCTGAAAAAGGCATTCTCTACGACTTTTTTCCATATTATTTCCATAGGAAATAATCCAATTTAAAATTCTGACAAAATACTGGATGAGAGAGAATCTTCATAATTTGCAATCAATTTATTTTCATATTTTAATTTCGAATTACATTTATTAAATATGTACTGTTTAAAATGGAACATTTTTTTTGTTTTGGAAAACAGTTTTCTAGTAAAACTATAGCTTCGCTAAATGGTCAAAGAAAATCAAACTATTCATCAATACATAGTTTGGTCAGGTCACTAAAGGTATGTTACAGTATAATCATGATGGTAGAAAACATTCTCTATCAATAAATTTCGGCCGCTTTTCCCCTCCAAATATCTGCTTCAATTTCATCAGCTGTTGGCAACAGGAATGAAAATTTAACCATAGTCATTGGACCATAACCCTCATGATGCACAATTGTTTGAACCAGCTTTGAATTTCTATTGTGGAATTACATCATGCCCACAGTAAATTTTTTTTTATAATAGCATATATAATTATTTTTATTTTATATATTGCTGGAAAGCACATTCTTTGCTTCCCAGCAATAAAATTTCAAAATACTTAGTTGGATTCTTAATTAAAAGACACAAAGCCTTTTCACTATGTGTATAAGTGTTGACAAGTTTTTACAACTCTTAAAAATATCTGCATGAAATTATACCTCTTAAACTGCAATCAAATTAGCTTGGTATTACAAGAAATTCTTGCATATATTTTTTGGTCAGAAAACATACGATCGTATAGTCATCCATCAGAAAAATAATGAAGAAACAATTATCCTAATCCAATTATGCAGAAATGAATTTGTATTAATAAAGCATATAAAGCAAATTATAATACATAAAAAAAAACATTTCAAGGTACACTAAATGACGCTGAAAATGTAACACTAAGAAGTGGTTAGAAAGTAAGAAGCTCGGCAAACACACAGAGAGAGAGACAATAACGAACAATATATGATGTTTATTTTGAAATGATTCTTGTAAGACAGAAGGAGAAGAATATCAGCTCAGTAGATTGTAGGACTACTGAGGACGGTGATACACAAAGCAAAACCTCTAGGTTTGGAGTCAATTATGGTGTCCAGAGAGATGAGTCTCTTTTCCTTGCCAAATCGTCTTCCGAACTCAGAGTCGGCAGGGCATACAAGCGGTGTCCAGTAACTTCCGAGACGTGTTCGGTTGGTGAAAGATCAGATAATTATGGCCAGGGAAGCATCTGTAAACCTTGCACAGCACGTTGGTTAAGACGTGTAGTGTACGGTCGGGAATCATTATTCTTTTGGTTAAAGCTCCCCCTCTGTTGTAAGGGGAATGCCCCTAGCCGCAACATATTGTTAGGCCATCAAAGTGCCCAAAATGCGAACCAGAAGTGACCTGACATCGCAAGTGATGGCGTGAGGGTTTATTAACAGTGTACTCTAAACAATGCGAGTGGTGGCGGACCTCATAATTTTGATCCTAGTTCGACCGGCGCAAAGTGGAGTGCGTGGCCATCAGCCTTGACGTAGGGACAACTTGCCCTTCTCAGCTCAATCACCACGCCCCTCATAAAATCATCTGTCTGCTAAAAATACCACCGTTGGCGGCGACCAAGCATTCTCTGCTATTACACGTGTTCTACGAGACATAAAAAAAATCCGCAAATCCTCGGAAGAAATAGCAACACGAATATATCCAGCAATTTCCTTTCCTTGCCTCCTACTCAACGTGTGCCAGAGAGCTGAGAATTTCACATAATTTGCAATACTCACTGAGGTACATCTACCGTGAAAATTGCATAATTTTTTGAACACTCCTTCATGGTGTTGAATTTTCCGAGGTTAAGAATAATGCCATTTCTAATAGCACAGGTAGCTCATTTATTAAATTATTAATAACTACACAAGATACTCATAAATTTTTACAGCTATATCTAAAAATAACATCACCATTCATATGGAAATTTACTGACAAGTTATACTTACATGAACTTTCGGAGGATTAAAATCTGTATTGTATATCCGACCACTAGCTGGATGCAACCAGCGACCTTTTAATCTGGAAATAATAACTTCATCGGGTACTGCGAGATTAATAGCCAATGTAATATTGTGTTTTTCGGTTAAATCTTTGGCTTGCTTTACAGTTCGAGGAAACCCTACAAACAAAACTAGTTAAAATAAATGCTTGAATAAGTTGTAAATATTTGAAAATCATAAATACAGGAAAAAAATTAAAAATAATTTGAGAGGCAAGACATGACTATAACTACCTTATTTACCGATAATAATAAAAAATACAAAAAATTTAGAACAATGATATAAATATTATGAAACTGATAAGGATTTGTATTAAAAATGTAAAAAGAGAGAAATGACTAGGTATAAATTCATTAGTACTAGAGGTAATTGCAGATGAAAAATATAAGGAAGTCAACTAATATCAGAAATATAATAGTTCAAGTACAGCAGTCTAGATTTATTTTTATAAAAATTCACCGCAATGTATATTCAGGAGAAAAAACCCAGGTATATGCAATGAGAACATTTAAAAAAAAAAAAGAATTTCTTTGATGATAACGCCCACCATGGAAATATCAAGTAAAAAAGGGATTTTTATTAATATCAAAATATTCACAATCAAAGTAAATCAAATTTTTACATATTAGGTGCCATGACTTATTTCTTTTCATATTGAAAGAAATCTTCACATCTTTTTTCTGTAAGAAAAAGAGCTCATAGAGTTGCTCTAGTCCTTATTTCCTCTTTTGCACACACAAGTTTCATCATCACAATACTTTCAATTATTCCACAGTACAAGATTCAAAAAATTGGATTCTTGTTCAAACTACGGAAGCAGTTCAAAAAATAAGGCAACAGGTCATGTGAGAAAAAATCTTAACTCAGTGATACTCAACACACATGTAGCAAGGAACGGGTATAAATTACTTCAAATAGTCACTATAGTTGTCGCAACATTTGTTCCATCATTAGATCAACGTATCCGAAGCTGCCATAGAAGAAATCGGTGTCAACGCAGAGGAGTCGCATCAAGGTAATTTGTCGAGCTTCTGTATCAACCCATCTCCCTGGTACTTCTTCAACAGTCTGAAAACATGAAAATCATTTGGTGCGAATTCGGGCAGCAGAGTTTTCCAATAACATCCATCGGAAATGCAGCACCAAATCACGCGTAAGTGAGAGAATATTAACGTCGCACTGATTAGCAACACGAGGGCTTTTGGCGACGGTCCGCGTAAATTTGAACCATGGTCAAGTGACGCGGACGACACCTGAGCTGGCACCCCCTCTCCTAACTACCACACCAACGGGAGGACGTTTGAGCTCTCGACAGATTTAACGTGCATCGCTCCCCTACACGGCGGATCTTTAGTGGTACTAGGATCGAACTCATGACACGCTAGCCATGATCCGATGCCTAGACCACTCGGCCACACCAAATCACGCGTAACTGAAGCCGTATGAGGGATAGTTAAAGAATCAGAAACATATGAGAGGTCTACTCTTCAGAACCAATGTCGAAGTTCAGCAAGACACCTTGATCTCGCCACTGTGATTTCTTCTATAACGGTTTCGATATGTTGATCTAATGATAGAATAAAGTGTGGAGAAGTACTGCGTACCACAGCCCTAACTACGTTTTATCTCTTCGAATTCGAGAATTGAGATTTTATCTCAGAAAGCTTGTTATTCCTTTTTTGAATCACCGTTGTATTATAACGAAGAATTTAAATATTTGGATTAATTGGGATGCTGCAACACTACAGGAATAACCAAATGTTTTAAGTATAGCTAATTTTCAAAAATAGAGCAATTAGTGTCAACGTTTTTATGCGAATATATTACTACATTTCCTCCTTTCCACCTTATTGACGATACAAATCTCGAGTGAAAAAATATTCAGAAATTTAACAAAGCATCAATACCTTTATTATAATAATCACGTGGATGCAGCTTTTAATATCTTTTTGAATACATAAAAGTTTTGTTTTTCTTTAGAATACTTCCTCTTTATTTACATGGATTTACTTTACAATATTTGAAATATCATTGCCAATATGTCAGCACAAAACATTCAGTATCCACGAAGTGCAATTTAATTCCTAAACACAAATTTAACTGCAGTTGTGAGGTGAACATTTGCATAGTGTATTTTCTTGATTTTTAAAAACTTCAGAGAATAATTTCATAGTATAGTTTATATTTATATTACATTATTAAGATGTATCATTTTCATAAATGCAATGTATACTGTAGAATATAAAACAAATACATCAATCATAATTTTTGAGCCGATGCAGTCTGGAATCAGTATATTTTATCAATAACTTTCGAAAAAATTTATTGATGAAATTATTCGATTTTTGGATTTTGGAGTTTATACACGTGTGTATAAAGCTTAAATAGGAAACAAAACAAAAAATGAAAACAAAAAAAAAAACAATATTTTTAACACAAAAAGCAATTAAAGTTAATTGTATTTTAAGCTCTAGCATCAGAGATTATCAAGAATATTTTAAACTTTTAAAAAATCAAATACTTAAGATTATTTGTTACCATCAAGCAACCAGCTGCATTTGGATAATGAATCAAGTTGTTCCAAAATAAGATTCGTGACTAGTTCATCAGGCACAAGTTGTCCCATTTCAATGAATTTTTTTGCCTCCTTGCCTTTATCTGAAAAATGAAAAAAAAAAAAATATTTATGACAGTCGGAATTCACTCAGGGAAAATACAGCACAAATTAAAAAAATAAAATCATAAAGCAACCCCAATTTTCATAGCGTTCATTTCTCAACTTATTGATGTAAAATAATTTTTAAGTCTAACAAATGTGCAAAACAAATCAGGTTCAGTTATTAAAAGAAAAACACATAGCCAGAGGCGGATTAAGGTAGTTGAAGGCCCCTGGCGGTAAAAGGTTAGAGGCCTATGGGCTTAAGAGTCAAAAAACTAAAATAGTGAAAAGAGTAGCTTACTTTAAATTCTCAAAATAAAATGTATTGCTATAATAAAACTCATCGGCTAAAGGAAAAATCTGAACTGTACATAAAAAAAAAATTAAAAACCTTACTTAAGAGCTTACAGTTTTGCTATACAGTTTGATTTATCTTTGGCAAATTCATCAATTATTATCACCATATCTATTTTGTCCAAAACATTTTATTCTGTATATAATATGGCCATGTTATTCAATTTCTCTTTTCTCCCATAGTACTTCTTCAATTATTTTTAACACGTTTTAAAACTAAAAGATAATTCGCCTGATGCATTCGATATCGGTATTGTTTAAATTATTTTCAAAAGTTTTTCTACATTAGGATTTCTTTTACATCTCGATAAATTTCTAGCGGGGTTTTCATTGTATCTTTGTTTTCTTTTCATTTCTTGTTCCAAGGTGGCGTGGTTGGTTTGTCGCTGGCCTTTGCACTCATCAAGCTTCGGGCCCCTACCAGCGCTGGGGGCCCCTGGCGGCCGCCAGGTCCGACACCCGCTTAATCCGCCACTGCACATAGCATTTTAAGCAACAAGCACAGATTTTGAACATCCATCGGTATTTTTCTGACATTGCACTGCTCTGCATGAAAAATCGGTCTCGACATGATTCTTGTAAATTCTTATGCAAAATGACCTCTTGAATCCGAAAATGACCCCCATTTTGCTCCACCATGCCTGTTTTCTTGGGACTTCGCCCCTATTATTATTTTTTTGGTAATTTTATGGTCACATGGATTTAATTTAGAAGGGGAGGATTACGTAAGCATCTACTGAGTATGTAAATAAAAGCTACAAAAGGTAAAGAGTTCTAAAGCATGTCTGCTTTAAGGATTTGCCCCCTTAAATGAAAAAAAAATGTGTTTCATAACTACTTTACAGAACAACACTATAGCCTATCTGCCAACTTTTAAGCTTTGTGAGTAAAATTTACGCCTTTTAAGGTTTTCACTACACTATTACACCTCGATAGTTCATTTTTGCTCATTTTCGCAAAATTTCAGTTATCCGCCGACTATTTCCCCCTACACAGTTCCTGTTTACGGTTTTATATCTATAATGACCAGAAAAAAAAACAGACAAAAATTGTAAAACTTATTGCAATTAAGTTTTTTTAAAAAATCATGAAGCTTGCCTTCCTGCATATTGTATTTCGTTTTTTAGCTATTGATTCCCGATTAATTCGTATATACGCATATTTTTATTGATTTTTCTGGAACAACTTTCTGCATATTGTGCTTTGTATTTCCTACGATTTGTTCCCTTTGATTGTCTAACAAAGGCAAAATAGTATAAATAATGCTATAAAAACGAATTCGATTGCATTAATGAGGTGGGGAAGGGGAAGAAGACGCATCTTACAACGTATGTCGTACTGACATGCAGTCACGGGGGACTATATATTGCCTGTCATATGACAACTTAAAAGCTCATTGCAAATAAGAAATAAAGTAACATTTAATCAAAAATGGATCCTTTTTTGTTAAACCAAGTCCAGTTAAATGTAATCAGGGCTGAAATACAGTTCATATCTTATCTTGTAGAACATAATGTTCCCTTTTGTTAGAGCCGATCAGATTCGCCCTCTTTTTTCAAAATGTTTCCAAAACCTGGCGTTGCTAAGTTGAACAGATGTGCAAAGACTAACATCTGCTGTCATTAATGAACTAGCTTTTAGTCGAGTATATAATTAAATGCATGAAACTCGAAATGCATGAACACTCGATAGTAATGATACAAAAACTAAATTATGTTCCATTATAGTTGCTTACTTTGAATTTGCAAAAAATATCTTATTCAAAGTTGCCTTTTCACAGTTCCAAATTTGACTGTGTATTCCACTGGATGAATTTAAAAAACGTGAGATACCTTTTGAAGATTTAGTTTAATTTATGGAAAATAATTCTGCAGTAATGCAAAGGGAAAAAATGGAGTTGTTAATTATTTTAAAGAGAAAAAATAAATATAGGAATTAATAAGTAGGTGCTGCTCGTTTCATTTAATAAATTTGACATCAGAAAATGGTGTTTCTTCTTTATCTTTAAAAATTGACAAGATACTGGAAGATATATTCTTCTATCTATAAAGCTTTCAGTTTGCACAATAAAGAAATCTTACAAATTTTAATTCTCGATGGTTATCGCTTGATCATAGTCTTAAAGCCCGTTTCTTCTAATTTGATTGTTAACTTCTGCATGAGTAATTCTTTATAAATATAATACGAAATTTGAGTAACTATTTCACTACTAGCTGCATGGCCCGGTGTTGCGCGGGCTTTCTCTTCCTGTAAAATATTCCTTTTCGAAATTTCCTTGCATTGCACGGGCTTTCTCGAGTATATAAATTTTTCCTTCCCTTCAGAAAATCAGCATTTCCAATATTCTGTTTCGAAATTACTTTGCTTCTTTCCTCTACGCTTCCAAGGGCTTTTACCGAGTGTATAACTGAATCCCCATAGGGGAAATTCCTCTTTCCTTCATGACGCTAGCACTTCTCTCTCTCTCTCTCTATCTCTGTATATGCGCGTGATGTGAGTGATTTCTATAATTATGCTATTAAAATTCCCTTTTCCGAAATTTGTTCCACTTGTTTTTCATTGTAAGACAGGTTTCTTTTCCTTCTCTATAGCCCGGCGTTACACGGGCTTTTTTGAGTGTAATACTATTGTTCCCCGTCCCCCCTCACAGATAAGATTTTTCTTCAAATTTCGATCAATGACTTCTTAAAGCACTACTGCTTTAATAAAAAAATTATTCATTGGAAGCAGCGGTCTTCAAACTTTTTCCACACGGAACCCTTAGAACTACAAGGTGCTTTCGAAAAACCCCCCTATTCCACAAACACTTAGAACAAATCTTAAAATAGTACTTAAAGTAGATAAACATGTTATAGGGGTAACATTACGTAAAGACAGTTAAAAAAAAAAGAACGTGGAAAAGCCAAGCGATAGAAGTGAAACTTCTTTAGCGACGTTGGCCGTAAATGCAGGAATAGATCTAATTATATTAAACTGCTGAGATAACTTTAATGTGACGTATGTGCGTCCCCCTTTGAGACATCTGGGACTTGCTTCCCAAGGCCGGATCAGTTTTTAGAAGAATTGATGACCACACGTGCAAAAACACCTGCAGTCGCTAATATACTGCGACGGACGTGTCTTAATTAGCCCCTGCAACCTTTGACACGAGGGGAAGCCTTTCGCCACCACCGGATGTGGGATGTGAAAGGGGGCACCGAGAACGGTCAACCGCGGGGAGACCGCAAAGGACCGTGAGAGAAGAGAGTTGGGAGCGAAAACTTCGCATGGAACGGACACCAACAAAATCCCTCCCTCACAAAATTATTTTGGAACTCTAAAATCATCTCATAGCACAAAATTGTATATTAATGTAAATAATAGCTGTGACTTAATTAAACTAAATTATTATATTTCAAACACGCTACTTTTATTGAATCAAACGTCATAGCATCAACGAAAGTGTTGGCAGCGCTGAGGATTAAAAAAAATAGAGATTACCGGACCCGTGAGAGGAGGTGATTTGGGATTATTACGAACGCTCTGCAAACCGCACGGAGAAAACAACTTGGACGCCCGTGCTTGGAAATAAGGATATATATAAGCTATCCTTTAATGAAAAGAAAAAGCAACTCTCTCTCTCTCAGAAGGCCGAGAATTGATAGTGGATAAGCTATCCCATCAATGAAGAAAATATCGTTTGTGTGTAATGAAAATTGAAATCATCTATAAATCAAGAAATGTCAACCGGACCTTCGGTATTCCCAAGTTCTAGCAGATAGTACTTCAAAAGGGATGAGTACTGTTATATTTCTTGAGTTGTATTAGTTGCATTGCTAAAATTTCTACTACAAATTTTGAGATACTTTGTTTTTTCTTGCATGGGAACAATGTTATTGTGGTTCTAGAGAATTGTAAATACGAGTATTGTGTGCAACTTTTAGCTTAAGATTTATTGTGTTTTAAGTTTCTTGATAGTTTTGATTATTTTACAGTGTTAAAATTTTTCTTTGTTTCTGTGTTTGCATGGGACCAGTGTTATTGTGATACTAGAGAGTAGTAAATTTTGTGTGAATTTTAACAAATATATTGTGCTGATATTGTTCAAAAATGGCTTTTCTCGGAAAAGGGAAAAAGCAAGATATGTTGCTACTCGCAGAGGAATTAGGGGTAGATGTCACGCCAAACATGACTGTCCCTACCATCAAAACCGCAATCACTAACAGTGAGGGTTACGAAGAGGAATTCGTAAAAAATCTGTTTGAGACTATTATTGCAAATAGGAAAATTGAAGAGGAATGGGAAAGAGCAGAAAAAATTAGATTTGCAGAATCAGAAAGAGCCAGAAAAAATTAGATTTGAAGAATCAGAAAGAGCAGAGACCTTGAGATTAGCGGAGCACGCGTTGAAAGAGAAAGAATTACAATTAAAATTTGATCTAGAAAGATTTAAAAATAGAATCCGGACATAGTGTAAACGATGAATCAACCGGCTGTATAAATCCCCGTTCTGTAACCTTGAATGTAAATTTAAGAAAATTGATCCCAGATTTTAATCCAAATCAGTCAGATATAAGTTTGTATTTGGTGATTTTTGAACGTCAGGCTAAAAGGGCTTTAATCGAAAAAACAGACTGGGTAGGGCATTTACTAGGTTTGTTACCTTTGGATATCGTGCAATTCATTGCTCGCGAACAGGAGGAACAAGCAGAAAATTATGATTATATTAAAAAACTATTACTTAAACGATTTAAGTCCGGAATCTTTCGCCAGAGATTTGTTCAACACCAAAAGAAATCGGATAGTACCTGGAAAGACTTCACCTTTGAAATTACTAACTATTTAGAGGAGTGGCTAATCGACCTAGAGATCGAGTCGTTTGAAGACCTTAAAGATTTAATGGTTGTCGACCAACTAAAAAAACGCGCGTATGCTAGTATGAGAGAACATTTCTTAGATGATTGGGCGAACCTCAAATCATCTACTCAAATAGCCGAACTCTTTGACAACTACGAGGATGTCAGGAAAATAAATTCAAAAACCGTGGATAAATTCAGCAGGAACGAGAGAAAGTTGACAACCTCCGGGTTTAAGGAGAAAAAGACTAGGTTCCCCCCCGGGGAAATTTCCAATAAACCAGTGGTTTCTCTTCCTGAGGGCGATAGGGGGAGAGTTTTCGAAAGACGCGTGATACAAAAATGTTTCCATTGCAACATGCCCGGACATGTAAAGGCGGCATGCCCGAAATTAAATAAGAACAAAGCAACGGAGTCTCAATAATATTGAAGGAAATGAAAACTCGGATTTTCTTAATTCATATATAACAAAGGGCTCTGTGAATGGTCAGGAAATAGATATACTTAGGGATACGGGGGCAACAATAGATTGTGTGTGTGCTAAATACATTAATTCTTTTTCCTTCTCCGGTGAAAAGGTCTGGGTAAAACAACCGTTAAGCTCAGAATTGGTTTGCTTACCATTGGCGGTCGTGGAAATTTCCGGAAACTTCGGAACAGTGCAGCAGTTTGCTAAAGCAGCAGTTTGTGGTAATCATTTAAATCAACATGGTCGGTATTTGCTCGGAAACAAAACGGCCGAAGTAATAAAAGAAAATTTAGGCTATAATTTTCTTTCAGTTGAGATAGTCAATGCTGTCCAGACAAGGTCTCAAACCATAGCGGTTAGAAAAGAAATAGAGGTTAATAGCTGTAGCGATAGGAAAGGAGAAGATGAGGCTATAATTGTTTCTTCGGAGGCAGAGGATCAAATTTTATTTCCTGCACTGCAGGAATATGTCCCGGAGTTAGAGCGGCTAAAAGTTGCTCGAGAAGAGTTAATCGAAGCTCAAAGAAATAGTGAGGATATTAAACCTTTATACGAACAGGTAGTGAGTCAGATGCAAATTAAGAGGAAAACTTGGTATGATAAGAATGTAGTAAAACGCGAATTTAAGGATGGAGATTTAGTACTTGTTTTGGCTACATCTCGAGCGAATAAATTAGCAGTACAGTGGATAGGTCCTGGGAAGGTTTTAAATAAAATTTCCGAAACGAACTATTTGGTAGAAATTCCCGGCAGACGAGAAACCTCTCAAATCTATCATATAAATATTCTTAAACCGTATTATAAAAGGCTGGAACATGTTAACTTAATAATTACCGATGAAGCACACCAATCTCTCGCAGACCAGGATTTAGAAATCCCATATTTAGAAAACAATTCCATCGCTTATGATTTCGAGGATGTCATCCAGGCTAGCGAGTTAAACAAATGTCTCCAAGACACGCAAATTAATCAGCTGCGCGAATTACTAAATAAACATTCTAAATGTTTCTCAAACGATCCCGGTTTAACTAATCTGGTTGTGAGTGAGTGATTTTGGGGTTTATTGACGCAAGAGCCAATTTCGGCTATACTGCGCCAAACATTTGTTTTAATATCTGTGGTCTAGACGGGAAGAGAAGGAAAGAATGAATTGAATGACAAGAAAGAGGGTCGAAAATAGAGAAGGATCACTAGGGTATCCCCGGGTTCGTGAAGCCCGTGTTTACCAAAGACAGTAAACCCCGTGGGAAAAGGAAAAGATCACTAGGGCACCTCGGGATTGTGACACCCGTACTCACCTAAAGAAGGTGAGCCCCCTGAGGGGACTAATCTGGTTGTACACGTGATCCAGTTGGTTAATGATAATCCAATTAGAACGAAGCCGTACCGAATGTCGCAACGACAAAATGAAATTTTAAAAAACGAAATTAATCGAATGTTAAAATTAGGAATCATTGACGTAGGAGAATCGGATTATATGTCCCCTATGATTTTAGTTGAGGTACCTGGCAAGGATCCTCGACCTTGTGTCGATTATCGGAAATTAAACGGAATTATTAGAACGGAGTACTTTCCTCTACCCAACATCGAAGAACGCGTAGAACAGGTCTCCTCCGCTAAATTTATTACCATTTTAGATTTATCTAAAGGATATTGGCAAATTCCTTTGAGTAAAACTGCACAACGATACGCTACTTTTTGTACTAGTTTTGGTACTTACAGACCCCTAAGAATGAGTTTCGGATTAAAGAATGCTCCATATTTCTTTAGTAAACTCATGGCGGAATTACTAAATGGTCTAGAACATTTCGTTGTCCCGTATCTAGACGATATCGCTATCTTTTCGGATACGTGGGAGTCACACCTTAAACATGTGGAAATAGTCCTGCAAAGAATCAGGAGATCTCAATTAACAATAAAACCCTCGAAATGTAAGTTTCACAACAGAATGTCAAATTCTTAGGTCATGTGGTGGGACAGGGGTTTCGCATCCCTTCCGAGGTCAAAGTTCAGTCTGTTCTTGAGTTCCCTACCCCTCGTACAAAAACACATATACGAGCGTTCCTTGGTTTAGCGGGGTACTACAGTAGATATATAAATCAGTTCTCGGTAATAGCTGCACCTCTGACAGATGCGCTAAAGGGGAAGGTAAGACGCGGGGAGGTTAATTGGACAACCGACTGTGAAAATGCGTTCAGAGATTTAAAAAAGAAACTAACTGATAAGCCCGTCTTGTACTCGCCAAATTTTGAACGGGAGTTTATCATTCAAACAGACGCCTCTGATTATGGCATGGGGTGGTTTTAACTCAATTAAATGATCAGGGAGAAGAGCACCCACTCCTTTACCTGAGTAAAAAATTTTCAGATGTTGAGAAACGTTATTATACGACCGAGAAGGAATGTGCTAGTATTGTGTTCGCAATTAAAAGGTTACATTATTATTTAGATGGAAATTCATTTCTAGTTATGACCGATCACAACCCTTTAGTATGGTTAAATAAAAACGTTAGTTCTAACCCTAGATTAATGCGATGAGCTTTGGCATTGCAACCATATAATTTTAGAATTCTACATCGTTCAGGTAAAAGTCATAAAAATGCAGATAGTCTCAGCAGATCAGCGAGCGATGATTAGGAATTGATAGTCAAGTTTGTTTGTTGTGATTATTAGTTATGGAATAATGTTATTTGCAAATAGTTAATAAATGGTGTCAATCATGTGTATTTGCTAATGATAAGTAATTGTCGGTAAATAATGTTTATTACTAATACTGAAATTAATTTTGAATGGATATGTATGTTAAAAAGATCCACACATGGAATGTAATAATATTAAATTGCTTAATATGTGGTCTACCTTGGGTTTATTATGGATCTGTCTTATTATTCATTAGTATTACCTGTTAATGAGAATACTGTGAAGAATGTTTTATGTGTAAGATGGTACCTTAAGCATATTATAGCAACATGTTTTTTATTATGATTTTAATAAGTATTGTGTATGAGTGTTTAAAATTTTAATGATATGAATACTTCCTATATTGGTAATGATTATTCTTTCGTGATTAGCATTTGTGTAAGTTCCCTTGCAAAAACACTCACTCGCGGTAAGCATTTCGAATTTAATGGTAAATTTATTAGATTTAATTACAACTCAGAAATATGGTAGTACTTATTCAAGGGAATATTTTCCCTGTGTGTCCGACAACTCCAAAGGTCATTTACCTCGGTTACCATCATCGACCCTGAACTTTTCTTTACGAAAAGTCTGAAAGAGGAGAGGAAAAGCTGTGACGTATGTGCGTCCCCCTTTGAGAAATCTGGGACTTGCTTTCCATGGCCGGATCAGTTTTTAGAGGAATTGATGACCACACGTGCAAAAACACCTGCAGTCGCTAATATACTGCGACGGACGTGTCTTAATTAGCCCCTGCAACCTTTGGCACGAGGGGAAGCCTTTCGCCTCCACCGGATATGGGGTGTGAAAGGGGGCGCCGAGAACGGTCAACCGAGGGGAGACCGCAAAGGACCGTGAGAGAAGAGAGTTGGGAGCGAAAACTTCGTATGGAACGGACACCAACAAAATCCCTCCCTCACAAAATTATTTTGGAACTCTAAAATCATCTCATAGAACAAAGTTGTATATTAATGTAAATAATAGTTGTGACTTAATTAAACTAAATTATTATATTTCAAACACGCTACTTTTATTGAATCAAACGTCACATTTAATCAAATAAAATTCGAGCTTCATTTATTGTTTGAAAATATTTTTATTCAATTTTCTGCATCATTTTCCCAAGAAAGACACAATAGGTGAGTGGTAACTAAAGTAGGATATAAAAATTCTCGATTGTAGTCAATCAAGAAAATGTGAGAAAACTGCATCAATCGCGGTTCCGTATATTGTTTTTCCTTCTCTAGAATCAGTATTCATTGTCAAATTCAGTGTCCGTTTCAAGAATTCAATGAGTGGCTTTGCTTCTTCTGATTCAAAATTAACATTAAAGCCTCCAGTTAAGATAATCGGCTTTTAATCATTATCGGATCCAATGATTGCAACAGCCTCTGATGTGTACAGCACTTAAACTTTATAGATAAAGATTAAAGCTGCGACAGAACTACCTGGTGATATATAGATTTTCGCCTGGAATTGCTGCTAATTTTTCTTTCACGAAACTCTTTTCCTCTTTTTGCATTTGTTCTAGGCTATCTGACAAGAATTTATTTTGATTCAATGGAAATAAAAATTAATAATATAAACTTAATACATCACTAACAGAAGTCACTGTGTTTGTTCACAAGACGCTATCCGTAGCGATTCTGGCGCGAACGTTAGTGACATATACATAATGCCCTAGACACTCCCGTAACGGAAAGAGCCATATAATGGTAATATTTTGGGTGCGTTTATTCGTTGAAAAAGGCACGCTTATTACATAAAAACTACGAAAATACGCCACACGATTTCGTTACGAGATTAGCAAGGGTACCCACTTAATGTCACCAATACCTAAGCGCCTTTCGTCTATAGCAGCAAGATATACTTTTGATGCACAATTCCCCCTTAGAAATCATCCAACTTTTCCACGGATATGACGGCCGCGGTGGCCGAATGGTCTAGGCATCGGATCATGGCTAGCATGTCATGAGTTCGATCCTAGTACCACTAAAGACCCGCCATGTAGGGGAGCGATGCACGTTAAATCTGTCGAGAGCTCAAACGTCCTCCCGTTGGTGTGGTGTGGTAGTTAGGAGAGGGGGTGCCAGCTCAGGTGTCGTCCGCGTCACTTGACCATGGTTCAAAATTACGCGGACCGTCGCCAAAAGCCGTGTTGCTAATCAGTGCGAAGTTAATATTCACTCAGTCACTCACTCACGGATATGACGCAAGTCACGAGGTGCACCTCTTTTCTTCCAAACGCTATATCTACTCACCATGGCAACGTTTCGGAGGGATGAGGGAAAATCACTACTTCCATTCGCTCTTTTACTGTTACGCAAAACTGGGTAAATTTCCCATTCACTCCGGTCCGCAAAGAAGTTTCACTTAAAAAAGTATTGCATTTGTTATTAAAAAAATTTAATGTAAGTTTAATATAATTTACTCAATAATGTTAATTTGTGATCCAAGTATCACCTACCCATTCATTATATTTAGTAACTGGGAGATATATGCTAGTATTTTTTCACACAAACTATTGAAGTCTGGGTCTATTGAAATTATCTGTAATCGCATTTCATTTTTTTTATATTTTGTTTTTTAGCCATTCACTTTAAGAAATATTTTTCATGAAAATGCATAAAATGACATAAAATATTTGTAGCTGAATGAGCAGTCCTGCATATTTTGCATGATTTTTTTTTTTGCAACCTAAAATTTAGATTTTAACGTTGAATCTGTTGGTATGTCTCAATATCTTATTTTCTCTCCATTATAGGTAGGTGTTTTTCCCCACAAAAAAGGTGAGTTTTCGAATAGAAAACTATTTAATATCGTAAAACATTGTACTAAAGAGCATAAAATTATTTTTAGAATAGTAAACGAAAGAATATTCACAATCCCATAGGTAGTGCATACAAAGAAAAAACATTCTATTATTTTATTATAAAAGTTTGAAAAGTAAAACAAAATAAAGTTATATTATGTATGAATAAAATTTTTAGTTTTAGTGATTGGGATGAGCTTTAAATGCTGGTGGTTATATAAACTTCATAGGAAACATGAATCCACTTTGCATACACATTTATAATTCTATTTTCAGCTATTTTATTGTGACTCATGTAATCCCTGGGGATCATCGTGGGACCCGAGGATTCCGTGGAACACAGTTTGAAGAGCACTAATTTAAAGCAATAAAAAAATGCAGCAATTTGCTGAGAAACTAATCATTTGCATATCCCCCTTTTTTTTAATGGAATTTTGACGTTCGTCAGGTCCTTTCTTCTTGATGTTGCGATTTCATTGTCCCCCAGCAGTGTAGATACAGCAAAGAAAATTGAAGAATTTGCCAAAGAGAAATCAAGACTTTGAGTTACATAATAAAATTGTAAGCTTTTTAAGAAAGGTTTTTAATTTTTTAAAGTACACTTAAGATTTTTCTTCAGCCATGAGATTTGAGATTTTTGAGAATTTAAGGTCAACGAATCTTTTCACTGTTTTAGTTTTCAAACTCTTTTGAGTCCATGGGCCTCAAATCTTTCGCCGCCAGGGACCTCCAACTAGCTTAATCCGCCTTTGTGTTAATAATTTATTTAAAGATTAATACGTCTTGAATTTCTAATTAAATCAATTTGTTTAGCATTAAATGACAAAGTACCCAATCTCTGGTCTGGTGGGTTTAAATTTCTTGCTGTAGGACATATTGTGTCAAACACAAGATTCCTTATTGGAAGGTACTCAATGGCGTAACATACAAGCCCCGCATTGCGGGAGGGGGGGGGGGCAAAGCCCGACTTACGACAAGTACGCTTAGGTTCCAAAACTTGACTTTGCAAGGGGGCCTTAATATTCTCCGTTAGGTCACTGAAGGTACTATTATATTTTTACCCTATTAAGTATTAGGAATATTTTAATGTATTTGCCTTTATGAAAATGTAGACTATAAAAATAATATGTCTAGATTTAAAAAAAATCTCTTGTTAATATGTGCGTAAACTTTTATGTAATAAACCAATTCACATAAGTACATACGATTTTAACTGAAAGGATTACTGAGTTAAAAGAAAACTAGCTAATGTCAATGAAATTATTTTGTATACACATATCTAGGGTTTGCAGCCCCGGGATCCCAGTGGTTTTTCCCCAATTCCGGGATTAAAATAACTAATGTCGAGATTTAATTTTTGTCTGAATTATATTTTGAAATTTTTTTAAAGCATTGTGAATCTTGTATTACATTTAATGTATCTTATTTACTTTTTTGTACTGCATACGGTTAATGTTAGTTTTCTTACGTGTTGAACCTTGAAGGGTTCGAAGTAGGGTTTCTTTCCCGGGAAATCACAAGATTTCTGTACTTTTTCTATCCCCGGAAATTATACTTCGTTCCCGTGATTTCTTTTAATCAATCAAAACTATAAAATTTTTAGAGAAAAAGATAACAAAATTACAAACTAAAATATTGCACAGACAAAATAAATATATTTCAATTAACTGGATTTATTGGGATAATAGCCTTTGTTGCTTCATATCCCACAAAAAGAATAACTGCAGTTGGATTTATTACATTTGAATTTCTCTTACTAGTTTACAATTTAATATTAAAACAGTCAATAAAGTTATGATTCAATTATATTCAAGAATGCAGAAATAGGAGAGAGATTCAGATAATTTTACACAATGCTTAAATATTTCTAAAATTTAAAATGCTAATTTAGTAAGTGATTTTCTTTTCAAAGTGCTTTAAAATTAAAAAAGTTTACTTATTGTTATAAATAATTTAACAAATTTTTAACTACAAATAATTTAACTTTTATTCCTTGTAAAAATTTATTTTTAATGCACAATGATGCAAACCCAAGATATTTTACAAGGTGGCAGTTCAGAAAATCAGCTTTAGATATATTATTTCAAACTATATTTTCTTCCTTTTTAAGATTTAGCAAGAACTCTACATATATAATTTTACATACATTTTTTAAAATTAAAATATAAGATAATTTCCCTCTTTAATGGATTTTCAAAACCACTAACTTTAGAACATTCATGTACAGTATTCAGTGGATTTGTGTAGATACAAAATGAAGACACTAAAAAAAAATACAAAAGATTTCAACATTATCTTATTTACTGCTCAGAAAAAGCTAGGTGATAACTAGTGTGCTACAAATTTTACCCTTCTCTTTTCATCAAATTGACTAAATAATGCACTTTCACCTTATGATTTCAATCTTTTGAACAGGGCCGATCCTAGCAGGTGTGCAGCTCGTGCACCGCACGCGAGCGGCCAAAACAAGGGGCGGCCGCAGGCCGTATTTGATTCTATCAATCAAGCAAAATTTTTTACGAATTTTTCAAATATAAATATTCTGAATTTTGAATAGTTATTAAGAAATCAAGTCCCGATTTCCCCGTATTAAAAAAGGTTCTTTTTTGCTTAAGAGTGGCACAGTCAGCGCACTGTGGATCGATGCTTAACAAAGGTGTCTCAAAAAGGATTTTTGCGAAAAGTTTTTGTACGAAAATATCTAATATGGTTAATCTAATAATGTTTAATTTGCAATATGCATTTGAGGAAATTAAAAGTTTTCAATTTAATAATAACCTAACAATTTAGAAAAACCAAGTAGCGGACAGAAGTGATTTTTGCTTATGGTTTTACAACTCTTATATACATTGCCCACAGGGGCGGCTCTATGGCCGGACAAGCCAGACCCATGTCCGGGGCGGCATTTAGACAGAATTTGAAATATATACATGTATTTTTTTTGTTACGAAATAACTTCGATGAAATTATTTTCTAAGCCATTATTATTTACACTTTGGAAACGTGGAACATTATTATATTGTTTTAGACTGAATTGAAAAGTCGACCACTGCGCTAGTAGAATTTGTAAGGATTTATCTCTTAAAAAATAAAAGCTGTGTTACGTGGCAATTTTTACTTTACAAGTTTATCTGCACCCGACCTCGGGATACAGGTAGATATGCTTATCATGACAAGATTTTCACTGCACTGACATGAAGGGGATCCCGGGAAATCGTCAGATTTCCGTACTTTTTGAAAATCCAGAAATTGCACAGGGCTTAAATAATCCACGAAGTAGTTATTTTTACTGGAATGTGCATAATGGCGTAACTGAGAACATTGGGGCCCACCTGCAAAGTCAAGTTTTGGGCTTTCGAGTTGGATTTTACAAGGGGTAGGTACTCAGCAGCTGTCAGGTCTTGGGGTCCCTAGAGCACTGCCCCCCCCCCAGTGATGCGGGGGTGTACTTTACGCCACCAACTGTAGATTTCAACCTCGGCCATAAATTTTAGCAGACCCTACTGTGGCATTTTGTGATCGTCCACCCTGAACTTCCTGAACGGTGGAATTTTCGTTACCCCATCAATGGGGTAAGAGTGTATGTAATAAGAGAAAACACACACGAGAATAGTCCAGAATGTTTTCAGCTTGTCGAGGGAAAGAGTAAATCTTTGAAACTTTTTCACCAAATCAGTTCCTGTCTATCGAACATCGTCAAATAAAAGTATTTAGTTTTTATAGAAATCGCATTTCGTAACTTACCACACTAATCAAAGTTCCAAAATCTTGATTAATGTGGATAACGTAAATAATACTTAAAATTATATTTTTAATTAAATTTTTTTTTTGGATATTTGTCTTAATTATGAGCTATTTAATTGAATTAGTAATTTCGGGAAGGGAATGAACCACCAAACTATTTTAGGGAGATTTTTAAGCAATCTCGCAACTTTTTTTATTCATTATTTTTCTTAACTTAACTTTCTCTCGAGTGAGATTCTTACATTAATATTTATTTATATTTATGTAGCTATTCCACAAACAAAAAATCGGTTATACAAATAAAATCTCTTAAATACAGTAATTAATATTTTTAACGTAGTAATTGTTACTTCAGCAGCATATAAATTTTCAAGTATTTATATATATCTTAATATTTATCTCTTAGTATATCGCTTTTCAAATTGTGAGGCATGATAACCTTGCGAGGGGGTGCAAGCATATCGAAAAGTCAAAAACAAAGGATTTAAAAAATTACAAATTTACTGAAATGTAGCAAAACAAAATATACATTCGGCGTAGTAAGAAATAAAATACACATTTACTTTGATATAATATACTTATAAATGGATCAGTATTACACAATGTATTTGATAATTATGGTATCCGACCACTTGCGACAACATTTTTTTTTAAAAATGGAGGTATGGGAATTTTTTTGTTGTCTTTAGATTTGCTTAGTACATTTTATGAAAAATATATTAAAATTAAGTAGAGAAACAGAAAGTATTACTAAAATGGGAAAAAATGGGTAAAAATTGACAAAAAAAACCAAAAAAAAACAACAAAAAACACAACCCATTTTGTACCAAAAGTTTATAAACAAATTTTCAATTCGGATGTATTGCTATCTTATTCATTTTCGAAGTGACCTTCAGGATAAGAGATATTTTAATTTTTACAAAAACTAGAGCCCTTTATGTTATTTGTTATATGAAATTGCTTAAAAAAACAGTGATATATTCACTTAAGGGACTGTAAATTTCGTAATAAAACGGTGATTAATAAATCTGAAGGTTAAAACACTTCTACTGTTAAGCAGAATATACACAAAAAATTTCAGTTAATTATTTTCAAAACTTTTTTTGAGCAATCGCTGGCTCTTTGAGCATTTAAAAAAAACGCATTTCGAGTAAAACGCGTTTTAAAGTATGACATATATATCTTGCTCAATGTAATGGCATCTTCTCTTACTAAAACACTTATAGTTTTTTTTCTAGTGAACAGAAAATAATAAATTTGGTATTTTTATAAAGCTAAAAATATGGCCTATAAAATAAAATCATAAAAAAAATTATCAATTTTTAGGAAATTCACAATTTTAGGGTAGTAGGTTACCATTCACAATTTTAGGATAGTAGGATACCATTCACAATTCCAAATTAAGAACAAGTTTAAAAATTACTAGTGATTCACATAGGCTTGTCATATACAGAATTTAATATTTATCTTGATAATTTGTACAGTTTATGATTAAAATCGTGTATTGTAGCTTTAACGCTAAAGAGCATTATTATTGCACCCAATACAATTTTACTATGTGAAAAGGGCGCGATGAAAATTATGATTGAAAATTGGGTCGCAAGCATTGAAAGTTGGAGAAGCACTGTCTTAGTAGCATCATTAGAGAAATAATTGATTCAGCTTCAACTGATTAAAACTTAAACGCATGTGAGTCAGTAAAGGACCATTAATATTAAATAGGATTTTTTTTTTTGAAATTTTTAATTGTAATGTTTTTTTATCCTATGTCGTTAACAATTTTTGCCTTTAGTCCTAAAAGAGATTAATTTCATTCAAAAATTAAAACTTTTAATTTGGGTAAAGAATTTTTGTCTCTGTGTATATGATAAAGTTGAAAATAAAAAATCAAGATAGTAACAGCATCTGCAAAATAAAGATAGCGTGACATATTTATTTATTATAAACTAAGTCAATTCTTTGTATCCGATTTTCTAATAATTTCTTTCTTTAGAAAAATTATTTATTTTTTCGAAATATTTCTTTCTACAGGTTTCGTTAATATCTACATTTGAAAACTATTTATCAAAATATTTGGGATATTTCATAGGACATCAAAGGTAGATTTTAAAATTTATGTTTGCCTCACAAAATTATACTAATTATGCAAGGAGTATGGATGAAAATATATTTAAACACTTTTTATTACTTTAAACCGTTTTCAGTTTTATTAATAATTACATGGCATACATTTTTAATTCAAATACAAACGTTTAAAAATCTAAAAATGTTTGAGCCGATGCTGAATCGGAAATGGAAGAAATAAAAAATGGTATTCTCCTTATTTTATCTAATATTTATTGATAATATTTAAAAGCAACTTGTTTTTAGATTTTTTGAAATTTTGATGTATTTCCGTTCATGGAAAAACCTAATTATTACTTTTAGCATGACAATTTTGCACAAAACAGAATATTTCGCTTAGAGCAGCGTTTGGCAAACTGTTGTTCTTCTAGATTCTGCTTTTACATACAATTAAAAATTGTGTGTGCTGAAAAGAGTTATTGTTTACCTTTAAAATTTATAAATATCTTTTGGGTAAAAAAAACTCGTATTTAACAGTTAAATATTTGACTGGCTTACTGACAGAATTCATAGTTAAATATGTATCTGATTTATCTTTTTTGCTATTTCCAGTTATATATTTGTGTTTAGTATTGAAATTTTGGTATTTTTTTTTATTTAATGTTTCTGATTTTCTACTATGTACTTTAAATGCCAATTTTCTTTTTTGTTGAATCTTGGAGGTTCGAGTCCGCAGTATATGTTAAATCATGAAAATTGATATATTTATACCATCTTCTGTAACTTTCTCCCCATCTCGGACTGGGGTCACAACGGACATTCCGGACACCCATAGCATGTCCGGTGTCAGCTAACCGAAGGGGGACAGAGGTAATAAAATATTTTGGAAGATAGAGAACCTCAAGAGATGTTTCATTTCACTCTTGAGTAGTTACCTGAAGTTGAAAAAAACTCTCTTCTGATCCTACCATCAACAAACTCTCTTCCAAAGAAATTGGCTTGTTGAAATTGGTACAACACAATCTTTTAAAATTATCTCGTTTGAAATAGCAATAGGTAATTATGTTTTTAATTTCGAGTTATTTATTAATTTTTAAGACTTAAAATAATATACAAATACAGAAGTACCTCCTGTAAGGTACACCTTCGAATAAGGCGCAATTAATGTTGCTACCGGTCTCTTTTGAATATGGACCTTATGTATTTACCTCTTATTAAGGAATATTCTATTTAAGTGATACTAAAAAAAGGTTTCTTATTCTTTCCTAGTAAAATTTTAATATTTCGAAGACAAGTTTGTGTTTATCTTTAAATAAATTAAATATAGTGTTGTCCTAATAAACCAATATAATTTAACAGAGGAAAGGAACAGAGCAATAAAAAATTACAACATTGTTTGTTCTACGCTTCGATTTAGAGACAAAACAGAATATGTAATAGTGATTGCACCTCTTGGGGGCGCGTTTTCTATGGGTTTGCATAAAAAATAAAAACGCTGGCTTATTCTGACACAATGCACTGGGTTTTAAAAAGATTCATACAACGGAATATTTTAAATAAAATTCTATAAGTACAAGATTTTATTACTCATTTAAAACATTTATACAGTAATTAAAATTTTCTATTAGGAATTTTCATTTTTCAAGAACTTCAAATTTAAAAAACCTGTGACTAAGGTATTTATTTGTATATCATTTATTTAAAGATTAATACGACTTGAATTTCTAATTAAACTAATTTGTTTAGCATTAAAGGACAAAATACCCAATGTATAGTCTGGTGGGTTTAAATTTCTGGCTCTAGGACATATTGTGTCAAACGCAAGGTTCCTTATTGGAAGGCACTTATGTATTTTTACCCTATTAATATAAAGTATTACGGAATATTTTATTGCATTTTGATTTCATGAAAAAGCGAACCATAAAGTAATATATTTAGTTTTTTAAAAAAATCTCTTTTGTTAATATCTATATATATAAAGGAGAAAAGCGACTCACTCACTGACTGACTGACTGACTAATCACGAAATCTCTGGAACTATTCAACCTACAGACTTGAAATTTGGTAGACATGTTCCTTTGATAGAGTAGACATCGGCTAAGAAAGGATTTTCCGAAATTCGAAACGCAAGGGACGTTACGGGGGGTTAAGGGCTTTAATAATAATTGTTTCCATGTTTAAACTACTTGATGTACAATCTTGAAATTGGGTAAGCGGATTCCTTTCAGAGAGTAGAGATCCGCTACAAAATGAGTTTGGTGAAAATCGACCCCCAAGTGGCGTTTCAGGGGCTTAGGGGGCGTTATAGATAATTATTTCCATTTTTAAACTATTTGACGCACTGTCTTTAAATATGATATATATAGATTCCTTTCGTAGAATAATGATCAGTTACAAAACGGGTTTTGTGAAAACAGACTTCTAAATGGCGTTGCGGGGGATTAAGGGGCGTAATAGATAAATATATCCGTTTTTAAACTACTTCACCTACCTGCTTGAAAATTTGTAGGTAAGTTTCTTTCCTGGAGTAAATATCCGCTACAAAATGGGTTTTGGGAAAATTGACCCCCAAGGGGTGTTGCGGGGCGGGGGTTTAAGGGGCGTTATAAATTCCTTTTTTTTTTTTAGTTATTAGACGTACAGTCTTGAAACTTAGTAAGCAGATTCCTCTCATAGGGTAGAGATACGCTAAAAATGGGTTTCGTGAAAATTGCCCCCAAGTGGCGTTGAAGGGACTTAAGGGGCGTTATAGATATTTCCATTTTTAAACTATTAGACGCACAGTCTTTATATTTGATAAAGAGATTTCTTTCATAGAGTAGAGATCAGCTATAAGAAGGTTTTGTAAAAACAGACCTCTAAGTGGCGTTGCAGGGGAATAAGTGGCGTAAGAGATAAATATTTTCGTTTTTAAACTATTTGACCTACCTGCTTGAAAATTGGTAGGAATGTTTCTTTCATGGAGTAAATATCCGCTACAAAACAGGTTTTGAGAAAATTTACCCCCAAGGGGTGTTGCGGGGGGTTAAGGGCAGATATAAATAATTATTTCTTTTTTAAAACTATTAGACTCACAGTCTTGAAATTTGGTTAGCAGATTCCTCTCATAGGATAGAAATACACTGCAAAATGCGTTTTGTGAAAATCGACCCCTAGGTGGTGTTGCGGGGGTTCAAGGGGCGTTATTGACAATTTTTTGCATTTTTAATTAATTGGACGCACAGTCTTCAAATTTTGCAAAGCAAATTCCTTTCATAGAGTGCAATTCCCCTACAAAATGAGTTTTGTGAAAACAGACCCAGAAGTGGCGTTGCGGGGGCTCAAGTGGCGTTATAGACAATTATCCCCATTTTTAAACTGTTCGACGTACAGTCTTGAAATTTGATAAGCAGATTCCTTTCGTAAAGTAGAGAACCGCTACAAAATGGGTTTCGCGAATATCAACTACCAAGTTTAATTTCGGGAGATTAAGAGGCGTAATCGATAAATATTTCCATTTTTAAACTACTTGATCATCCTGCTTGAAAATTGGTAGGCATGTTCCTTTCATGAAATAGAGTTCCTCTAACAAAGAGTAAAATGAAAATTGACCCCCAAAGATGTTTGCGAGGGGTCAAGAGGAGTTACAGAAAAAAATTCCTGTTTTTAATTGTTAGACCCATATACTTGAAATTTGTTAAGCATGTTTCTTTTGTTGAATAGGGATCCACTAAGAATAAATTTTAAGCAAATCAAGAGTTCTGGGGGGTTGCAGGGGGTTACTGGGACGTATTGACAAAAAAAATTACTTTTTTCGAGCTATAAGGACTATAATAATGAAATTTGGTTTGCATTTTTCTTTTGTTGAATTGAAATCCGCTAAGAGCGGTAATTTTGGAAAACGGCTCTCAACGGGATTACGGGGATATTTATAGTAAAACTTTTGCTTTTTTTCTGATAGATTTAGACTTGAAATTTGGCTTGCATGCTCAATTTACGGAGTAGAGATCCACCGAAAATTGGTTTTGCGGGAATCCACTTGGTTTTTGAGTTACGAAAGAGCAAACATCATTCTATGCTTCAATTTTAGAGATTTTTAGAAAATGCAAATTAGATGAGTTCTGCCCTTTTTTTTATCAACAGGTGACGGTTACAGGTATAATTATATTTTTCAATACAATCGAATTCTTAATGTGCTAAGACTTAGATATCAATAATTTATACATATATATAAGCAGGAAAACTTTATAAAACATCATGAAATACCCAGCGAAGCGGGCGGGTAACAGCTAGTATATATATATACGTGTATACATTTATGTAATAAATAAATTCACATAAGTGAATAACGATTTTACCAGAAAAGATTACTCAGTTAAAAGAAAACTAGCTTATTTTAATGTCAATGAAATCTTTTTGTTTATACGTATCCACAGTTGTAGGTAAGAGTATATGGTTTGTACAATTTCATTTTTGGATTAAATCGAAATAATATTAATTGACGCTAAATTGTTTTTCATATGACAGCTTCCATTACTAGAACGAGACGTGCATTACTGCACCCAGTATTAAAAAATGCAATTTATCTTGTTTATTGTAAATTTTTTTATTCTTTTTCTGAATCATCGGTTATGAATAATTTTTCGGAATCATTATGTTATGTCAATATAGCACGTGTTTATAGATGGGTTACTTCTATCTCTCTCTTTTTATACATCAAGAGAAATTTAGCAATATTATTTTGTAATTATAAATATATTCTTATTAGTAATTGTGTTATTGCTGATCGAAGTATTGAAAAGGCAGTTCTTAAAAATTCTTTTCGAATATTTAAAGTTTGTGAGTTAGGTCAGTAATAGGTGAGTTGTTTCAATGTTTTCTTTCTTTTTTAAGTTTAAGAGAGATAAATTTAGTAAAATTATTATAAATATATTTTCAAATAAGATTGCACACACGTGTTAATATTTAAATGTTATCGAAAATATCCCGAAGTAACATTTTTTGAGGAAGCTAAAAGACAGAATTTTATCGAACTGAGAAATCTTTTTTTTTCATTATTATTAATATAATAATATTGAAAATACTCTAAAACTGTATAAGATCATGGAGCGAATTAAAGACTAGGCTAAAAAACTGTACTATTGACGCGGAACAATAAGATGTATACAATCCAGAGAAAAATAGATGTTGCGCGTCATCATTGAAAGAATGATAGCAGAAGTACAATTTTTAGCCAGTAAAAATTTGTCATTCAGAGTAACTTGTAGGAAGTTGAGATAATAGTAATTTTTAAAGGCCATTACATAATGGACAAATTTGAATCGGTTATTTTAGAACACCTTAATAATGTGATTAAATGCAAAAAAAAAAAAATTATTCCACACTACTTAGGGCAGTATTTTCAAAATGAAATAATTAATATTTTAGCCTTATCTACTCGTAATGAGATAACACGCATTGTGTTAAAAGCCAAATATTACACTAATTCTTGATTCTACACCAGATATTAGTCACACAGAACAAATAAATTTGATGTGTGAGCACTACTGAAATAGTATATATATATATATTTAAGGTATATAGTTTAGAATTCTTTCTAGGAGTTTTTAGGAATCTGACTCTAAACAGTTTTCCAGATTTGGATACATTCTCTATTGAATCCAATATCTTTGAAAAAATTGATTTCACACCAAAAATATTTTGACAAATATGCTTTTCAGAATGCCACAAAAATTATTTGATAGTTTATTATTAAGTAGCCTTTGTAAAATGACTGATTAATATACTTTTCATTTCACGAAATCTATTCTTGAGTACTTTTTTATTAGATTACATCTTCTGAATAAATACTGTTTTGCTTTTATTATTATAAAATGTCTACATTTATTTCAAAAGTAATATTTTTACTTGTTTATTATTCTGTTAAAAGCATTTTGTAGCTACCATAACCTATTAGTTGACAAAAAAAAAAAATAATAAAATTTTGCACTTCAAATTTTATGTTTGCATTTCTATATATTAATGTTTTACTTTTTACTCTTATACGGGTAGACGAGTTTATAACCACAATGCATAAGTATTAAGTAAGAAATTAAATAAAAAAGTATTGTAATAAGTAATTATATATCTAATCATTTTAATAAGTAATTAAAATATAAGTATTGCAATAAATAATTAGTTATTTAAGTACTATAACAAGTAAGTAAATATGTAAGTTTTTTTTAGTAATTATATAAATATTAACTATAAGTGTTAGTCAAAATCTGAAAAATTCTCTTGAGGGGCGACACATTTGATCTTCGCACGCGAGCGGCCGACACCCTAGGATCGGCCCTGCTTTTGAATGCACCACAGGATTATGAACTTTCCTTGCACACATTTCTGCAACAAAACCATACTTGTATGGACTAAGATTTTTCAATTAATTGTATGAATGTCATTATTTATTAACTAAAACTGTATAAATGAAATCCACAAAAACTCATGGCTTTCTGCAATTTTTTTCCAGAAATTCATTGTGTCTTTAACTCAAGAATTTTTATTTATCAAGTGTTTCCTTATTTCCTAATGAACTCTGACATCAGTGAGAACATTTCTAAGGAGTGAATACAATGTCAGTTTAGAACAGAAGTCGATAACCTTTGGCAATTCTCAGTGGTACTCTACAAAGTTATGAGATCTTTGTTTCTCCTCTCTATGTCTCAAGCATAAAGACTATTTTGTACTTTGATTATAAAACGATTCTGCTCAATGCATTGGCATGTAGTTTGTGTAATTTATGTAAAAAAATTATAATCATTCTTAGCATTAAATATTCATTTCAAACCAAAACCCTTGTATAATAATTGTAAAATGGAGCATCACTCATTGCTGGGCCATAAAAAAAATCTTCAGAGCTACCAAAAGCAAAATTTATGGAATTGTGAAACTATTTGGAAAATAACTGTCGATGCATCAGCAGTTATTTTAAATTGCTGTATGTCATTGCTCAAGCTATTTAATTGTTTGAAGAAATTTGCACGAGTTCTGCTTTCCTCTTTTTGTGTGAACAAACTTTTTTTATATGAAATATACTTTGAGTCCACAAAGTTGATTAACAACTAAACATTCAAAATCTTGTGCTAAAATGAAAGTCACAAATTATACCCCTGATATTGTGATATTAAGTGGAGCTTTGCAGGAACAAGGTTTGCATTAAAATTTTAGTTTCTAATTTCACAATATTGCAGGAAAAGTTATATTTTGTTTATTTCTTATTTTTAAAAAAATATTCTTAAGAGATACATAATATGTATAATTTAAATTTTTTATTTATGTTGAAAGAATAGTTATATATTTTAAATGTTTATTTTAACATTAATAAATGTTTTTATAAGTGGTGTATAAATATATAATAAAAATCTGTGTTGTATGTTTTGACCTCTGTTCTCTAACTCTGGATGCATTGCGATGGGAACCAAATTGTTTAAAATATTTCCTACTGTGTATCACACTGAATCATATTGATAAATTGGTTTGGCACACCACAGCTATAAAGTTGCCGACCCTTGGTTTAAAATTTGCTAACATTTTTTTCTTATCCTGTAACCTACATAAAGGGAAAATTTTAATGCTAATTTAAAATTTGACCACAAATTGCCACGTTCTGTAACTCTTTCAGTTTAATCAAGTGCGATAAAATTTCTTATGGCTGTAGACGAAATTTTCCTTTTCCCATCATTCTCTTAAAAAAATTAAATACCGCATGTATTTGAAGAATACAAAAACTTCCAAATATGGAAGATATAATTGAACTAAATAATTAAAAAACTCAAGAGCTTTATGCAAAGTATATATTTAAAGGATTTAAAGGTACCACATTTGAGGAGGATGGTATGCCATTCCAAGAAATAAATGAACATCTCCAAAACTAATTATCCTATAGCAGACTACCCAAAAATTTTCTTACTCATTTAGGAATAAAAATATTGCAGGATAAGAGAATTAAGATAAAATAAAACCCACAATGGCTATGTTAGATAGTTGATGCTCATTTTTTAGCAATCTCAATATAATTATGTGATATGTGAATATTCACAAACTCAGGAAAACTTGGAGTAAAAATGGGTCTTTAGTAAAATGAGGATTCAAACATGTGGTTTGTAGAATTTTATTATTGTGGACAGAACAAAAATACATTTAAAGTCTATGATAGATAAAATTTATATAAATTTTAAATCAGTTATGAACAAACTAACATACTCTTTGTACCAACAATTGAGATATTTTCTATTTTTCTGTTTGAGTACATACACTAGATATTTATGAAGAATAAATTGCACAAAAGATTTGTCTTCAAGTGATGAAAAAATTTGATACATACAAGATAGTAAAAGAAGCATTGCAGAAGCAATGTGTCTAAGAAATCAAGAAGTTCATTATAGAAACTACTCTAACCAAGTTGATGTAATTTCCTGAAGAAACAAGCAAGAAATTGTTTTAAAACATATTATGAATGTGAAAAGAAAACAATGTCCAATATTAAAATAAAAATATTTTGTTTTGGAATGCTTAATATGTAAACCATTTCCTGCATAAGAGTAAGAGTAAGAGAATATTAACGTCGCGCTGATTAGCAACACGAGGGCTTTTGGCAACGGTCCGCGTAATTTTGAACCATGGTCAAGTGACGCGGACGACACCTGAGCTGGCACCCCCCTCTCCTAACTACCACACCACACCAACGGGAGGACATTTGAGCTCTCGACAGATTTAACGTGCATCGCTCCCCTACGCGGCGGATCTTCCATTTCCTGCATAAAGCAAATCAAACACAGAATTTTTGAGTTGAATTTTTAGCATGGAAAACCAATCAATGTGCTTGTATGTATTAAAACTAATTGTCTTCTATGATGTATGTGATAATACCAAAATAAGCAAAAGTTAGATTTATTTCAAATCACCCTCAAATGAGCTTCCTTTCCAAGTCATCTTTAAATTTATAAATATATACATGTATAATCAAATTATATGCTTTAAATGAAAGGAAAAATGTTTTTTAAAAGTTTGTGCTGAGAGAGAATATTTCAGATATCACTTTCTAAAGCAAAATAAAAAATTTATACAACATTATCCTCACAGATATTCAGACACATAATATATAATTTCAGTTGAACAAAAATCAGCTGAAAGACAAAAATAAGGAAAATTACACGAAGGGGGATGGGGTTCATTAATTTTGTTAGAACTTTTATGAGGTTAGATACAAGTTATGGATGCATATAAAAAGCTTTATAATTTGCTTAAAAAAGATCAATATAACTTTTTAAGGGTGAAAATGTAAAATATAATTCAAATCATACAGCAGATTTCATTAAATATGGAAAAATTACAAAAATTAACATGTCCTTTAGGGTTGAGTTTGAAACAATAAGCATTAATTTTACAATCCTCATGAAAGTTAAAACTTTTCCAATGTATCTGTAACAAAATTCTCTAGAAAAAATATACGCTGCCTTAAAAATTGTAAATTTAAAAATTGTGGAGGAAAGAAAAAGATAACCCCCAAGTTTATACAAATGTCTCTTTCATAAATATAACTCTCTTTCTATTTAAAATATGAACTTAAATACATTTTCAGTACATGACTACATATAAAAGTTTCCTTAACTAAAATACATGAAACAAATATTAAACTAACTCAAAAATGTAAGAGTCCAAGTGAAAATGTATTCCACACTTTAAAAAATGCGTTATTTTGGAAATATGTTTTAAATTTTCACAAAAAAATTTACAAAATATTCATTCTTCACGTTTTTATAGTAAATGCCCTGTGTTTGTGAAGTCTTCAAAGTAAATTAAGAAAACAGAAATAAAACATTAAATAAATGGAATAAAAAACAATTACCTGTATTTCTTGCTATGTGACTACGTAAAATATCTCCACTAGCCAAATATGACAAGTTAAAATTCTTCACAATGCGAGATGAAATGGTTCCTTTGCCAGAGCCAGGTGGTCCCATTATCACAAAGCGAAGAAAGTTCGCCATTTTCAAGCAATAATATCAAGACGATAAAATATATTAAGTACCCAATATCATGTGGAAACGTAATGTGCATAGAGTATAGGAAATAACATCCACCAAACTCTCACACACGTCATTTTCACATGTTTCTCCGTTGCTATAGCAATTGAGTTTATCTAAGCGGGCAACAAAAAAGTTGCCATACAGGAAATAGTTATGCATTTATATTTTTTCCGTGTCTATCAAAATGCACTGCAATTAACAAATGCTATATAAATAGGTTAGAATTCTCAAATGAAAAAAAAAAGAAACAAACAACAACTAACATTACTCGATATATACAGTTCGATTTAATTGATAACACTAATAACTCGATACATATTAGGCTTTTAACAAAGGCATGAGGTCATTCTTCATGAGGAAATCTCCGAAGATGTATCATCTGACTTTTGGAGGGAAACCACAATTTCATGATTCAGCGTGAATATGGAATTTTGACATTTTAGATGATCTGTGTGAGGTTTACTTTTCTTTGCAGTATACTTCCCAATATTCTTTAAGCCATGCCTAAAAAAATATTTCCTTCAAATTTCAAAACAGAATTTTCAGTGACACCATTCAAAACAGAAGATTTAATTTTATATTTAGGAAATCAGATGTCAGAACACGCGGTCCTCACATACTTGTATGACGTAATCAAATTTCAAAGTAAAATAATTTTTTTTAAAACTTAATATGACTGGCATCACTAGTTTCATTTTGAAATAGTTGGGATTGTTTTGGTTTCTGTGTGTTCAATGTGTTCTCTTACTAACTGCTGTGAAATTGCATCTTAGTTATTAAGCGATTTTCTCTAGCATCATGGAAAATAGAGAAAAAGAACATCTACTTGCTTTGAAAGGTTTGTTAACATTTTTGGATTTTGAAGCGTTGCTTCTTTCATTTTAAATTACTAATTGTTGTTGGATGATGGGTGTACACTCGTCACATGGACGGGAAAAAAAAAATGAAAAAATTGACGGCAAGTTAACACAAAAATGGATGTCTTCTAAATTAAAATGAGGCAGTATTATTTTACTTTGGCCCACACCTTGGTGACAGTATTTTTTTAAAACCGCGCCAAAATTGCGCGAAGGCGCGTTTTTCAAAGTCGAGACTGGGGATTCTGGGAGAAACATGTTATTTCCGAAGGAATATAAATCGAAAATACTATGACTCGAATAACAAATTCATGTAAATTTAGCTTCTAAAAATAGGAAATTATGACGTTCTAAAGAGAATAAATTGATGTTCGAAGGACAAAAGTGTCAATTTTTAAACATTATGGAACAATTCCATGAAACACCTAGCTTCTAAAAAAACAAAATTTAGAATTTTCTGAACATTATCTGTTTTATGACAACTCTTGTTTGGATTAAAGAAGGAAAAAGAAAATTTATGCCATTAAACTATTGTTAAACTTTTTCTAAAAAATATTCAGTTTTTTCCTTCATTTTGGATGATAAATCCATTTTTTCCTCATTTGTTAAACCATAGTGTTTTTGTGAAAAATAATAATTTTTTCTCATTTTGGATAATAACTCCAGCTCAGCATATTATAGGAATAAAATTTCAGTTTGATGAAAATCATGTAGATTTCCTCTCTTACAACTTAAGTGTGGCTCTTAAAAAGGAACAAAATGGTTATTCTTCTCATGACACTATGAAAATTCTGAGAATTATTCAGTATTTTTCCTTTCTTCTTGAAGACACAAGCCTGTGAAATTGAAGTTTTTGTAAAATACAAACGTTTCTGGTGCTTTTTCTGTAATTTGGTGTGCTTATTTCAAAAATACCACCATTTTTCCCCATCAAGTCAGGATTTATTGTAAGCTTGATTTTGACATTTTTGTTAAAGTCCTCTTTTAAAAGGAAAGTTTCTCTAACAATTTAGCCTGTACTAATCTAACAACAGTAGTTTTTATCCAGTATCTATGTAAATATTGGTGATAGATGAGGCAAAGTGATGAAAACCTCTGTTACCAGATCTCAACAGTTGCCTCTGGCTGAGAGAAAAACAAGAAGTTCCTTTGAAGTTTCAACTTTTTACACTCAATAATGGTACAGTTTTAAAAAATATCACTAGCATATTATTTTCATTTGTTTTTGTTAAGGTAATTTACATAAAATAACAGGCCAAAAGGAATAAATACTCTGCCTATCAACTTGAAAATTTAAGACAAAGTTTAAACTCCGCAGAGCAAAATTTAAATTTAAATATGTAGTCTTTTTCTTTTTGACTTTCTTCTTTAAAGTTCAATCTGGCCTATTTTGAGTTAACATACAACAGTAGTCCTTGAGAATATTTTTGTACCACCATCCTTGATATTTGTGCTTCATATCTTTGATGTCTTGGTGGAACTTTTCACTTGTTCTTTTCTGATTTATCCTAAATTTTGGGGGGGGGGGAAGTCCACATGTTAGTGAAGGAAATATATTTTGACCTAACCTACCTAAGCTTCCTTTTCCTTTAAATTCTGTCATGGTTGTTTCAAATTCTTTACCCCTGTTCTTTATCCCTGATAAGCTTGGAGGTATCTGGACCAACAAAATACTCTCTTTCTCAACTTGGCTGGCTTCAGATAAACTTGGAAACTTTTAGCACAAGTATTTGAAAAAATACCATCTTTTGGAAAATAGCCTTGTCTCCAGTGGTGTAATGGAAAATAATTGGGCCCCTCCACAAGGTCAGGTTTTGGGCCCAAAGCCGGATCTTACAAAGGATTACAAAACTATAAAATAATGTACCTTTACACATCAGGTAAAAATATTTATTTTTAACACATAACTGAATACAAAATCAACTTGAGTTTGAGTAAACAAAGTAAAGTAATGTATAACATCAGAAAGTATTTATAGTATTGATTGAAATAGAAAATCTAAGAATAGTTGACAGATATCCTGTGAACTTAAATAAAAACAATACACTAAGAAAGACATGAAAACTGTAAAATAATTTTCGATTTCATATTCTTACGAAAGAAAAAGATATCACTTATGTTATTCTTTGTCTTTGAATCCCAGGATGAGCTTGATCTTAAGTTTGATTATATTCTAGCATAAATAGTGCCACTCTTAAAAAGGAGAGTTCGTTGTATGATGCAAAAATGATTTAATGCAAAAAGAAATTAAAAACCTATACATTCCATGAAGGTACTAAGACAAAGACGCAACTACTATTATTAATACATAGACTGAAAGAAAATTTGTTCCCTTAAATCTGTATCTATAGGTGCACCTACATAATGTGCAAAATCACTTCTATTCAAATCTGTTTCTTCATTTTCATCTTCTGACTCCTTTTCTTTAAATAGAGTATCCTTATTAGCTGAAGTGTCTGAAACTGTGTTTTTTTCTTGTGAATTAATTTTCACTTCCATGATTTGTTCATCAAGTTCCCTTGCATTATAATTACTAGCACTTGCACAATATTATGTACTTGCAGATATTGAAAAGGTATCCATTTTTGAATATTTGCTATTAATATTAATTTCCTTTTCCTTTCGAATTTTTTGTTTTTCGGAACCACTCAAAGTTTTTTTTAACTCCACTCATTTTAGGCCTCATTTCTTCTAGTCTTGTAAACAAAATACCATTTTTTGAACCAGAATATTAAATTCTGATAAAAAAAGTTCTAATATTGAAAGTGAGATGGAAATGTTTTAATAGTAAAGGAACACACCCTATATTTAATTGCGTGGAATATAAAAAAATCAATGTCTGTTCTAAAGCAATTTTGTGAAACAACTCTCCGTAAGCTTTATTTGATTGAATACTCATAAATCTAAACCAAATAATTATTTAAAATGCTGTCTGTGCTCCAAGTATCGTAATATTATTTTATGTGAAAAAAGCACAACAGATATACGTTATTTACAGCTACTAAATGAAAGTGAAATACATGGGGGGGGGGGACTAAAGTTGCCAATAAGTTAATCTGCTGCTTCAGTAAAAAGTAAATCATGTCTTTTTTCTCTCCGTACAGCTAATGTAAAGTATACTATAATGATTACATGACAGAATTTTTTATTCTCCATCTTACTTTTGTTTTATCTGTTAGTAATTTAGGTGTAAAAAGAAAACTCACACTACAGAAACGTGTCTCTCATCGTGGGGATTGCAGCACATCAAACAAAATGTTTTTTGATATGGTTATTGGATCAAAGATATCTAATGAGCATATTAAAGTTTTGATTTTGAATGATGTCAGATCACCAATTGGAAAATCGCTTAAAAGTTGGATTTTAATAAAATCTAAATCGAAGTTTGAGAAAATCTACATAAATGGCGTCAGTCAGGCTTTGGGTCCCCTAGAAGCCTTGGGCTCCCCCACAGTGCAGGGGTTGTACGCTACGACACTATACTTGTCTCACATTGCTTCATTACATCTAATATTATATGTAGAGAGGGTCATTGTTTGGCTTCACTAAGCTGTTTCAAATCACATTCCTAGTGCCTTGTTTAAGATTTTGTCTTTTTGGTCATTCTGTTTTGACCCAATGCTGAGTCTTATCATGAATCTACCCTATAATAAGTTGTCAATAAGTTACTCTGCAGCTTCGTTAAAAAGTAAATCATGTCTTTTTTTCTCTCTCCACATCTAATGTAAAGTATACTGGTATAATAATAATATTGATGAATTTTTTTATCTTCCTAGCATTACATCCAATTCTCCATCCGATTTTTATTTACTAGTCTGTTAGTATCGTATTTTCCTGTACCGCAAAGCCAAATTTTCGAGTGCGAAAATAAAAAATGCTGTATAATCCGCAGCAATTTTTCAGCGTGCCGATAATGCAGTGTTAGATAAAAAATACACAATCCGATTAAAATTATAAGTGATAAAGTATACAGAAGAGAAATTTTTTTTTTTGTCAAATTCTTTTTTCCATTGGACATTTATTGTTACCATAATTTCTAAACATTCGATTTTAATATCTGTCAATTCTGACATCTAAAGGCTGTAATTTCTTTGTCAGTTCTGCAGATATTAATTGCAGATGCGGATTTCAGGGCATTTTTAACTTTCTCACTGGCATGTGTTTCATCGAGTCCATAATTAAAAAGCTTTGGGTCACATTTTTTAAAATTAGCCTTTTTATTTTCCCCTCCACAATTGAATATTTGATTCGTCAACATCTTTTAGTGTCCCGATTTCTTACTAGGGTACCCTTTTCTTTAATGTTCAGTTCAAAATCAGCAGTGAAATTTATATGCTTCTGCTTCAAACATGACGATGTATGAACTTGAATATTTTCATGAACTAACAGCTCGGGTCAAGACAGAATGCGAAATGATGCCAGCAACTAGCAACTGTAATATCTTTGCAAGGAACCGAATTCTTTTTTGCACATAATTGGACAGAACTGATGTAGCTAAAATATGTCGGCTGAGTCGAAAAAGCTTTCAGCGCCATCTGTTTTTTTATTTTATAAAACATAAATGGTATTTATTTCAAAACTATTGTATGCATTTCTGATGTGGAGAGTGTTTTTATCATATTATCCACGGCTGCGTATCATATGCACAAGGAAATTTGAATTTTTTTCAACACATAATCCGTGGATTATATACAGGAAAATACAAAAAGATAACCCACTAAAGAAAATTATTCTCTCCTCGTGAGGATTACAGTACATCAAACAAAATGTTTTTTGATTTGGTTTTTGGATCAAGGATATCTAATGAGGGTATTAAAGTTTTGATTTTGAATGACGTCAGATTACCAATTGGAAAGTTGCTTAAAAGTTGAAATTTAATAAAATCTAAAATGAATTTTGAGAAAGTCTACGTAAATGGCGTCAGTCAGGCTTTGGGTTCGCTAGAAGCCTTGGCTCCTTCACAGTGTGGGGGTGTATGTTACACCACTGTACACACACAACCAATAAACTTATAATTTCTATTTTATTTGATTTATTTTTCTGGTATAAAATATCTTTGATATTTCACTTCTCTTATATCCTAATTTTTACTGAATTTCCGTGCTGCTTGTTATATGAAAAAATGCATTTTCATTATTTGTTTTGAAATGAAAAAAAGGATAATAGTATAACATATTTGCCAACTTTTATGCTTTGTGTGTAAAATTTACACTTTTACTTCTAGATGGTTCATTTTTATACTTTTTCACAAAATTTTATTCATCCTGAATAGCATACGCAGGTGTAGTGTTTAAAAGTTCAAACCCCTTTTCTAGATCAACAATTTTTTTTAGCATTAAGATTATGTCTTGGTGCTTATCTCTATGATTTAAAAAAAATTAATCCCTCTCATGAAAGTAGTTTTTATATATCGCTGGTCATCCGCCAACTGTTTTTCCCCTACAGCTCTTATTTATTGTTTTACATTCACAATCACCAGAAAATGGGCAGACCAAAGCTGTAGAATGAATGGAGCCATGACCTTCTTGCATATTATGTTTCGTTAGTTATTGGTTCCTTACTCTTTTGAATGCACAGTTTTGTTTAGCAAAACATTTATTTTTCTTTCTCTGTAGCAACTTTCTGGAGCCTGATTCATTTTGTTCTTTACATTTGTGTATATTTCCTATGCTTCATACAGCTGAATGGTTTGTTTTCTACTATCTATAAAGCTTAAAGTTTGCACACTAAAGTGTCAAAAATTTTAGAGCATTCATGTACTCAATAGTTATAGCTTGGTCCTAGTCTTAACATCAGCTTCTTCTAAGTTGATTGTTGTATGTGTAGTGTTTTATAAGTATAATATAATAGTTGAGTAAAATAATGTCACTGTATTTTTTGTAAAAACATCTCTACTGTAAAATCATTAATTTCTTATGTTACACTATATATATGTCTTTAATTTTAGCTTAATATGAAAGAGTTTTTATAAATCATATTGATACAAAAAAATTGATAGTACTTTTCTCATCAAAATATTTTTATTGTGAAATTTCTTTCATGTTATTTTAAAAATATTGAAAACTATGAAGTAACATATGACCTGATATGAATAAATATCTTATATTTCATTTGATCGATGGGTACTTGCATACTATTGCAACCATATTGGCAACATCGAATAAAACTGCATGGATTCTAAAAATGGAATATGCTGATGGGAATATGGAGTGCGTATGTGAAAAATAATAATTATAAAAGAAAAAAACTAATTTTTCATATTTAATTTTATTATTTTATTATATTATTAATTTTGTTATTTAAGAATTCAGTAAATCTCAGATTCACATTTTAGTATTCGAGCTTGCCATATTAGTGAACAGTGAGGCTTAGAATGGTTTAAAATCGAGAAATATGAAACAAAACACATGGTTACCAATTCAGTGCCTATAACTTGCAAAATTGGTTGCTAATTTTGTGAGTTATCTCGAAAGTTGGCATGGTTGCAATAGTAGGTAAGTACTAATCAAGATTATCAAAAACAAGTGCCAGAATGAAATCACTATTGATTTTGAAAATTATAGAATTTTGTGCACTTCTCTCTCTCTTCTCTTCTCTCTCTGATTCTTCAGGTTAGTCAACTTCTTCCAAAGGTATATAGCAGTGACATACACTAGTGTGGCATTTGGGGCTCTAAACCTCTTCCATACACCAAGAGATTACTAATATTTGGCATAATGATTACACCTTGGTATTATTAAAGAAGTTAACCCCTCCCATACTAGGTAGTCTGTATGCGGCTGATATATAGTCATGACTTAGATAAGATATAATGCTTGGGGGAATATGGTTAAAGTGTAGATAAGTATTCTCCATAATGAAGTTGACAGGGGGCTAAGCTATTGATATGTATTGGTAGTTGTTGGGAGATAGCAAAATGGGAAGTTCCAAACAAAATAATAATATAAAACAAAAATTTTAACATTTAAGAAATGGAATTATTGGAGTTACGTAAATTAATGAAAGATTTTATAACATCAAGAAATAAAAATAGTACCATTTCTAAAAAGCAAAGACTTAACTTTTTTAAAAATTTTTTAATTCTTCTGAAGAAAAGCAATCCTTTTTAAGATCACAGAGAAAGGTGCACAATTGCTAATTAAATTGCTGTTTTTGTGCATCCTTTTCCATATGAAATCAGAAATTTAGAATAGAATTGAATCTTAAATGAAGCAAATGAATTGTAGTTGTACTCAAGAAGCTTGTTGTTAGAGATCTCACAAGAAATGAAATCACAATTGGTTTTTTGAAGCCATGTGTTTGTTGTCATTAAATTCTGGATCATTCCTAATTTACTTTCTTTAACTGCTCTTTCTTCACGATCACCTTATCCAATATTTATATGTATTTATTTCTCTTTTGTAGTACTTTCAAATGAATATCAACAGTCAAATTTTCCTTCCCAATCAATTGTTTACCATTTTTTAAAACTGAACTGATAACTACAATCAAATCTTTAGCAATGCATCAATGTATGACAGGTCTTTTTCCCTTGCATTCCAAAAGTCATTTTAGAAAAGGAATGCATCTTAGTTGTACTGTTGAGGAAAAATTACTGAAGGCAAACTAAAAATAAATAAATTTACAATGAATATAAAAGCCAAAGTATTAATAAAATTTTTCATCAAAGACAATGAAATGATATTTTAGAAAGAATCATCTGTCTTTTTAAAAACATAACACAATTAACAATCAAGTGTAGAAAACACATGATCTTATCGGAATAAATCTGGATTTTATTGTATTTGGGTTACCAAGGTAAGTAGTTTGCTAGAATGAAATATTATCTCACCATGAAATCTAAAAACATTACCAAATCCAAAGTGCACACTAATTAAAATGCAAATCATAGTTTAGTTTGTGACTTTTTCACAATCTGGTTGTTACTTATAAATGAAGACTATTTTAGAAGAATTGATTGAAACTCTTCATCACTTGTTTAGATTTCATTATCGGACAGTGAAAAGGAATATCCCAGTATACTTATCAAAATGGTGTAAGTCTTGCTAGATGAATTAAAATTTGTATGAATTTCTGTAAAAATAATGAGCAATTTTATTCACGTTGTTATCATACTAAAATATTGTTATTTTGGAATGATCCAGGGGAAATAATATGCTTTTCACTTTTCCTTATCGGGTTAGGTGACTTTTTTTTGTTACATAGTTATATTTACTTTTTTCTCTGTCACCATTAAAGATGAGAACCACTGAAACAGCTAATGTAGAATTCTGCTCAATATCCAATCAATAAAAATCTATTTTTTATCTTTAATAAACTAAGTATTTTTTCCATTAAAGCCAAACATTAAGCAGTGTTTTGCTATGTCATATTTTCTTAGTGCTAGTTAGATTTGGCTTCTTTAATTGTCAGAAAATCAGTAAAATTATATTTATTAAAAACATCACAAGACTGTGTTCTATTTTTCTTTTCCACATTCTAGTTTTGAAGGATTTTGATGTGAAATTGAGAAAAAAATTGTTTCCTTGTTCCTATGTTGAAATGTACACTCATGTCCATAAATTAAGGATAATGAAGTTCAGGCAAAGAAAGAGACAGAAGCAAAACAAATTTGACTTATTTGTAAAGTCTATTTATTAAACAAAAGGTAAAGAGCAAAAAAGATGCTATATGTTTGACATAATTAATAAAAATTGCGATTTTTACTCCCTGGAGCAAATTTTAAAAAAAGAACCTATTTCAAAGAAACAGTATAACATATGGTTAGTATGATGGTTAATACGGAGTATGTCTCCCGGACGATGCAATACAGACCTTACAACGCCTACGCATGCTGACTATCAAATTATCAATCTGATCTTGGGGAATATTACACCACTCATCAAGCAATGCCCTCCGAAGTTCCGATTCACAGGTAGGAGGGGGTTGACAGGCGGCAATTCGTCGGGCAAGCATATCCCACACATGCTCTATTGGATTCAAGTCCGGTGAGTATAATGGCCAATCCATATCCTCCGATTGAAGGCATTCGTCTACAATGTTTGCACGCTGAGGACGGGCGTCTGATGCTGTGCTCCGTCTGTTTCTTTTGGCAGTAACTGCCAAATACCAGTCCTCATTCGGCGTTTTAACTCAGGGGCGACCTGTGCTGAAACATCTACTCACATTACCATCATCTTGGAATCGTTGTTAAAGCCTGGAGATGACACTCTGGGCGATTCCAAGTTCCTCGAGTACTTCCGGCTGGGTACATTCACATTCCAGATGGCTGATAATTCTACCTTGTAAAAAATCACCCAAATGCATCCTTTGTGTCAGAACTATGCATTTATTGTGCTGAAGCTCTTATAAAGCACTTATAAACAATTTAACTTCTTTGCCTGTATTTCTGATATATCCTCCTCTTACACTCTTGACATTGTGACATACTATTGGTGGCTTTCTGCAATTTGCATATGATTCTTGAAGATGTGTGTAGTCATTTTACAGGTGATATATTCACACACATTTTAGAGTTCGATTTCTTCAATTTTCATAAATTATCCTTAATCTATGTACATGAGTGTACTTCATAGCATGTGAATTTGAACATTTGTGCTTCTATAATAAACTGTTTTTTTAAAAAACTTTATTTCAAATGGCAAGATTAATATGCAATAAAAAAAATGCAAAGGTGGTAAAATACCAAAGTCACAGACAAATATTGATAAAAAAGAATGGACCGAAGTCATTGTCTTGAATGTTCTCTAGCTCCCAAATAGAGCGTCGTTTTCGAGTTGCCATGGAGTGCTGTACATTAAAGATATTCCCTATTCATTTGATCTGCCAAGTCACAAAGAGAACATTCAGCACTCAAAAAAAAAAAAAAAAAAAAATTCCAATGGAATGGAGATCCTCTGCCAAGCAGCCATATCCAGTCAGGATCTGGAACATTGCACCCCACTGTTGTATTTTAGAAATTGTTTTTTAACTATTTGCATTTTATCAAATTTTTTTCCATCCATTAGCAAAGTCCACTGCATGATTTCTAAATTTAGATTAAAATTAAATTCAGTGAAAGGAAAAATGTTAAAACATAAACTAAATGCAAACAAATGGCTATGTCATTTGCTGAAACAACTGAAAATCATGTATGTGGTTACCATGAAGCAACAGCATTTGATATCAATATTTGACACACCTTAATTTTTCCACCATCATGGCTGCAAGGGAGCTACTATGATTCTCCAGTGCCTAAAATTTATAATGAAATGATGCAATTAATATTTTATTGCAAGATTTTCCTATTGTGTAACATTTTTGTAGAGTTAGCTAAATATTTAAAGCAACTTAAATAAAAATAAAATTGTTTCATTTTTTTTGTTTTTTTTTTTGCTGTTATATACTTCTAAATTAATTTTCTATTTAAGTTGCTGTATCTTAAATGCTAATTTGTAAAGTAATTTATGCTTTTTAAATTATCTCTAATAAGTAAACCACACACACATAGAAGTCACTTATAAATATTACATTCAAATCAGCTTTTGACTTATCTTTTTTTTTCTATAAAATATTTCAGAATGTAATTTTAAAATAAATTATTGAATTTAATAAATTGTTCATACTAAATTAAGAGTAAAGAGAGTAAAGATATTTTTATTGTAAATATAAATTTGTAAAATCGAGATTAGTGAATCTTAAATTTTTTTTCTGGTAGCTGGTACATACTGCTCGACTAATGTCAGGGCTGAAATCAGAAATGATTTTAAACTTCATTAGATCAAGACATAGTAAAAACAATTTCATATTTGCTACAAAACTGTTTAAATTTGTTCAGATTTAGAAGTAAAAGAGGATATTCTGGAAATTTATTTTATGTATTTTTGAATTTAAAGCGATCCCTTGTAGTATTGAAAATAAATATTAGCTATGAATATTTTTTTATTTATGCATTTGTACTAAGACAAATTCTAGTTTCATATGCATAAGTACTTTTTGTGAATATAAAGCTCTGAACTGTGTTTTTGGTTTTTCTCCATCTTAATTTGTAACAAAGTTTTATAGCTTTTTTACCCCTCTAAATTTTTATTTATTTTCTTAGATTTATTTTGTGGTAGATATTCTGCTTTGTATACACACTACTTATTTCCTTTTCAGTAATGCGATTGACCAGGCCATCTTTATATACCACATGCCCTGTATCTGCAGATTCCAAATATTTTGCTTGCAAACTTTTAAATGAGGAGTTGAAACGTGACCCTGGATCTGCAGAAAAGCTTGAATATTGCAATTCTGGGAATTTGTTGATGTTACCACAAAGTTTTGGGTAATTTTTTATGTACTGTATGTTTCACTTTTATTTCTTGGATCATCAATCATTTGTGAACTGTATAGGAAATAAATTACTTTTGTAAATATCAGAAATAAAAATGTTTTTGGTCATTAAAAAAAGTTTTGTTTGCATGTTTCATACTTTTTGAGTTATGTGTTGGGATTCATTTTGTTTTTCATTTTAAAATTAAATCTAAAAAAATGTTATTAAAATAAATTATATGAAATATTTTTTCATAAGAGGAATACTAACTGGTATTAAATTTGCATTTTCCCCCAGGAATATTTACCTAGGAGAAACCTTCTCATGTTATATGAGTGTTCATAATGATAGTCAACAAACAGTTACAGCTGTTCAAGTTCAGGTTTGTTTAATTTTCCTATTTTTGTTGTTGAAGGCAACAACACATTGCATTAATCTGATTTTGTATGCATTTTTTTGTTGTTAAAATCTATGACAGGGACGCACAACCTAAGGCCTGCGAATGTCTATTATAAAAAAAAAAGAAGAGTAATCTAAAATGGAATTGACCTTTGTTAATTAAACTGAGAAAAAGCGTATACGAAAACAGTATTACAGAAAATAATTGTTTTACAGTTGTTCATTAAGTTTTTTTTTCAATTTATTACGTGGCTTTTCAATATGTTTCCTTCATGGCTATCTGCGAGTACGAGTTTTCGCATAGAAGCTCGCGGACGTGATCACCGAAAGCCATTATTTCTTCCATCGCATGGTCTGGAGGCAGAGAAGGTCGAAGAACAAATTCGTATTCATGCACGCGTGCTGGAACAGCCTCGATTCGAAATTATGCTGAGCCAATCAAAAGTACCTATCAAACTCACATTTTTATTCATAGTGAGCCTTACCAATAATATCTTTAACTTCTACTTAGCTGCAACGATCATTCTTTCAAACAACCCCGTGGTTTTGCCAGTAGATCGGGAATGTTGAAATCGCTGTCACAGCACGGATCAGATATTCTTTTTTGATTTCGCATTTTTAGTCCAGTATCATTTATTTATAAAATCATATAAAATATTTTAGATTATGAGAGAGAAAAAAGGTGATTTTCAAAATCAAAAATTTCAAGATGCATGGACAGATAAATACTGTTTTATCTATTGCAATGATACTGTCGCATGCTTAATATGTAGTTGCAAGATTGCTGTGGTAAAAGAGTATAATGTAAAGCAGCATTATGAAACAAAGCATAAACATTTTGCATCTATGAAAGGAAATGAACGATCGCAAAAAATCAAACAACTAAAAAAAACTTTTAGTAGTCAAACAAGTTTTTTTTAAAATGTACAGTTAACTTGAATTCGTATGTGGAAGTGAGCATAGGTGTTGCTCAAATTATTGCTAAAGAAGGTCGGCCATTCCCAGATGGTGATTTTGTTAAAATGGTGTTTGTTAATTGCATCTAAAAAACTTTGTCCTGAAGCAAAAAGGGTATTTGAAAATATAAGCTTAAATAGAATGACTATTCTAAGGAGAATTCAACAGTTGAATGAGGACATTGAAAATCAAGTAAAATCAGACACCAAACTTTGTATATTTTTCTTTAGCTGTTGATGAATCTACAGATCGAACATCAGTTAGCCAATTGCTTGTATTTGTTTGTGGAATTGATAAAAATGTTTGTGTTATGGAAGAACTTCTTGGAATGTTTCTCATGAAGGGGCAAACAACTGGAAGTGAACTTCTTTCCAGTTTGATACATTTGTGCAATGCAGCTTCCTTAATCATGTTAGCATTTCCACAGATGGAGCAAAATCAATGATTGGCACGAAAATTGGAATGGTAATGCTGCTAAAAGAACGCCTTGCCCATTGTGGTGTAGAACTGTTGCAGCTTCATTGCGTTATTTATCAAGATAATTTATGTTGTAAAGAATTAGGATTTGCAACCTTAATGCGTTATGTATTGGAAGCAATTAACTCAGGTGCCTCCCTCTATGGAGGAAACTGGGCATCAAAATTACCTGCAGTGATTGGTTTCCACCTATATGAGGCTGCACTAAAGAGTGATACCAGCTCCTGGGGATATACTAGGTATGCAATGGTAAAATTTCCAATCCGCAGCTTCAGTGGATCAAAAAAAATTTTTTTTCTCCAAAATTTAAATTGTGTTTTCTGTATAATTAGCAAAACTTTTCCAATGTTTTATAATTTCAAGTTTGCCACCTTTCTAGCAGGAATCTTTTTTTTTTTAGTTAAAGTATTTTAATCATTCCAAAAGTATTTGTGTTTCATCCATTTATCAACTGTATAATGTGTTCATGAGTGAAATAAAGTAATAATTGCGATAAATGCGTATTGTCATAAAACAGAGTTTTCACGTTTATAACATATTTGCCATTGTGTAATACTTTGGCCCTCGATATGATTGTATTAAATTCTTTGGTCCATCATCCTAAAAAGGTTGTGGACCCCTGGTCTATTAAATTATTAAGTATATGTAATAGGACTAAATTTAATGTATAATATTCTTCAAGAGTTTGAAACTTTTATATATAATTGTGCATATAATTGTAATTTTATACATAATCGTGTGTATTAATTATGTTCATGTATATCTGCATTCCAAAATTTTTTCAAGATAACATTGCTAGATTAGAAAGCTTCCTGCACTCTTTCTAGAGGTATGCAATGCTATCACTTAAATAATTCCATAACCAAAATTTTTAAATCTAAAATTCAGATTAACAAGAGAGGCATAGAAAGGTGATGAACTTTTATTAGATTATTATGAAATCATCAAGAATTGATAAAATATCTTAAAACTCTTGATTTAAAAGTATATTCCATGGGTTATTTAAAAATTTCATCTTCTGGCTGCAAGCCTGGTCATTTTGCAAAAATTTTGGTTGTTTTAGGAAATAATATAGCTAGCTTTTAATCAGACTGATGATTCTTGGGCACATAAAGAATCTGTGTATCTTCAGGCTAATTGAAAATGGGCATTGTTCACCAAAGACCTGGTTATTTCCAGGATTTTTATGTTAAGCTCAGGGTGATTAATAAATGCTTATTAAAAGTTATGCATTGAAAAGAAAAAAAAAATTCCAATGCTTATATTCTGTGAGCTTTTGAGCTATTTATTAATTACTTTGGTAAGAAGATTAACTTGAAATTGTATGACATTGATCATTGCTTAAAGAAGGATTATGGAACATTTTTATAAAATTTTTTAAGTTACATTTATACGAATTGTTAGAATGAAAATAATGCAGCAGTAAATTAGCTTTTTGAATATCAGTCTAGTGGTTGTCTGTAATTTGTAGCGATCTATTCCATTTACTTCTCCATAATGAACTTCAGAGAGCATTGTTTATTTGCTTTTTTAACTCATACATTTTTTGACACTACTCAATTTTTCATTCTGAGAATTTGCAGCTGCTATATCATCATGGCTGTGAAACTTTAATTCCATCACAGCTTCACAAACACATATTTTGCTGTAATATCTTTGAGAATTTATGTTCTGGATGTGTGGAAAACTAAGAAACAATGTTTTTACTGTAGCACATTTTGCTCCTACTTGGTTCATGTTTTTTTTCATTCCCGATTTCAAACCATTTTTTTAAATGGATTACTGTGTAGTAAATTGATGTGACATGTAATATATGTAATATCACTATTAAATTCATTAAAGTTATAAATTGACATAAAAAGGAAAGAATATCGAGCAATAGAAATTATTAAAATTCCATTTTATAAGCAATAACTTAAAACCCATTATGAGATTGCCCTTGTAAAATGAGTACCTGCTAGTTAAGATGAGTAATTCAAGATATTTGATTTAGTATTAAGTGTTCCATTTATGCATGATGAACAAGAGATAAATGAATAGATATCCTTTTTGATTGTCTAGGACAGGCATGTCAAACACGCGGCCCGCCAGTACATAGGTTGCGGCCCGCAGAGACATTTTACAAAATTAATTACAGTTTACAAAATCAATCTTTAAAGATTTTTTTTTATTTTGAAGTTTATTTCCGGTAAACTTACAACATATTAACCTCTCTCTCTCTCTCTGTTATCTATTCTTGTTTTTTTTTTTTTTAAATCCTTAATAATTATAGAAATAGCCTTTAAATGAAAATAATTTTTATATTTTATTAATTTTTTTTCATTTAATTTTACTATAATAAATTAATTTCTATTAAATTCTTAAATGCATTTAGGAGTATTATTTGTTATAAATTTCACTACGATTCATCGTGCGTGCGACTTGTATTTCTCTTTGAAGTTTCCAATCAGTGAGAAACGAATAGTGTGACCAGAAGCAGTTGAAACATTATTTTTTAAAATTTTAAAACCCTAAGATGGCCAAGACAAAACGTAGTGTCTACTCAATAATTTGTGAATGAAAGGGAATTTTGGTTTTTATTCATATTAAATTAAAAAGTTATTTAATAAAAAACATAATCAATCTTCAAGAACAGAGTAAGAAAACATAAACTGAAGATGAACATCGTAATTTTCAAGAAAAATGGGAACTGCAATATTTTTATGCCTAAAACAAGACTAAAATATTGTGCCTGACATGTAAAAACTAAACAGTAATTCAGTTGCTAAGGAATATAATTTTAAAAGGTACTATGACACAAATTTAAAAACAAACTATGACGAATATGTTGTGAAACTTTGTGAGTTGTTGAAATCGAAATTAACTCTTAAGAAAATGAAGGTACACATTTACTGTACGGTCACCCTTGGCGCAATTTTTTTCTTTGGCGATAAACATTTTAATATGGCAACCCCTCATCCAACCCAACAAGAAATTGCTGTCCGACAAGTAATTACAGTAACCCTATTGGTCAACGGAATTTGGCCTGGTCAAGAGAATTTAGCCGCCATTACTTAAGTTTCGTTCAACCATGTTGCATGTGTGCTTTTTTTTTAATCTTCAGCTCTCTCGTTCTTTTTGTGAAATTTTTGTTATGGCTGCATGGGGAATGTCCGAGGTAAATGCGAGAATGTTTTGTGAGAATGATGTAATGTGTGGTATGATGAGAATGTTAATTTAAGGTATTTGTTTGGATTATAAAAGGGAAGGAAATGTTTGAATTTTGTATGAAAGCGGGTTTCATTGCGAATAGATATGAGTGTTGTAAATGTGGTAAGGATATGAAATTGGTTGAAAGGCACGATATAAGTGGAGGTGTAAGGTAAAAGGACAAATGCATGATGTCAAGAGGAGTGTGAGAAAGGTTTTTTTTTTTAATTGAGTCAAATGACATTGAATGAGATTTAAGTTCAGGTTTATTTGTGTTTGAGTCAGAGTAATTTTGATTTTAATATGAAAGAGAGTAAATGTTCTTCTAAGACTGTGTGATTATCGTTTTCAGTGATTTTGCCGCCATTTTTATTGCACAGGCAACATTTTCACTACGCTGTTTTCTTTAAATCTCGTTCGTAGAAGTCGCCACTTTGGCGACTTTTGGCGAGATTTTGAAAAAGTCGCCAAGGGTGACCGTACAGTAAATGTTTACCAAAATGAAAAAAAAAAATGCATTCACTACATTTCTTGAGTGAGAGTGAATATTAACGTCTCACTGTTCAGCTACTTGATGGCGTTTGGCGACGGACCATGGTCAAGTGGTGAGGTCGACACCTGCGCTGAAACCCCCTCTCCTTACTTCCACATCACACCAATGGGAGGACGTTTTAACCTCTAATTATTTAAAGCGTGCATCGACTTCATTGGTACAAGGCTCAGACTCATATGTGTGTGTGTCATATGTTGACCGTTAGGCTCCCGCAGACACCTAAATTTGTTGAAGACAATACAACTGTGCAGTAAAAACTAGTGATATATTATCACTTTTTTAATCTTAAGCACAGATCGGAACCATTTACTAAAGACAAATTAATCATTTACTAATAAATTCAAGCGGAAGAATTTCCGTATTTACTCGAATCTAAGCCGCACTTTTTTTCCCAATGTAAATGCTACTGAAAATCGGGCGCAGCTTAGAATCGAAAGGAAAGAAATTTGTTGGATATGGTATTTAGAGAAATTATGGGGGTATGTATGTAATTAAAAGTTTATAATACTTGTTAAAATAAATAATTATTCCTTTCTTGTTAGTTCTCATTTTAAATTTATCTTAATTTCGTAAAATTTGATATCGATGTGCCCTTTTACATTATTTTTCACAAAAGTTTTTTGATAATTTGGGGGGCAGCTTAAAATCGATGGCAGCTTAGATTTATAAAAAATTGTTCGCACAAATAAAGAAAAAATTAAAGTGTGTAAGTAAAGTCGAAATTGTGTAACCAGCAGAGATGATGAAATAGTCGAGTATCATAATCGAGTCGAGTCATGTATTATACATAATACATATTTTTGATGCATTTAAAGGTGTTTGCATTTAAAGATGTTTTGAGACAAAGTGTTCTTTGGGGAAAAAAGTTACCCGTATAATGAATGTCTATGTTTGGAAGCATTTATTTATGCGAGAAACTTCTTTCTTTATTGAAAAATAACAAAAATTCTGAAAGGCCAAGATTAAATGATAAGCATTTATCATTTTTTAAAAATTACATCAAATCAAGTTTTGATGACTTGCGTGGAAAGAAAATAAACGATGCCAAATATCCTCTAAAAGAAATATTAAATTGTATTTTGTATTGTAACTTTTATTTTTGTCTTTTTTTAAAACAATATAAAATATGTATAGTTTTAAAAATAAAAGGAAATATTAAACCATTATGTATGTATAATATGTACCACATCGAGTTTTATAAATAAGAATATATATATGTAACATGGTATAGTTCCAAGACCGAAATGTAGGTGCCGCCATTACAATATGGGCTTGGACCGGAAGTGTGATTGTACAAAACACTGTAGTACCGTCAGAGAGTTTGGATCGGAACAAGCGTGCGTTCCCCATTTCGTTGTCCAATCCTGGACTTTGTAAACTTTACTTATTTTCTTTAAATGTTTGTCTTGTAATTGTCTAAGTATCTGTCCTTTGTAACTGTGTTATTTTATGTCATTAAATATAATAGTTTACCCCAAGATTCTATTAATGACTTTTGGCTTACCCCAAGTAATGACGTGAGCGACAGTTACAATTGGCACCCAAACGTCGGCCCGACCCCAGCTGTCTCTCGCTTTTCCCCCCCACAGCCTTAGGGGTGGAAGTGTTTGTCATCCCGACAATAAGAGGATTCGCACCCTGCAAATGAATATTTTCATCCAGAAAACCTGTTAACAGATAAGTGTTGTTTATTCTAAATAATCATGCTCTGTTATTGTGTGTGTATAAGATTATTATTCGTTGTATATATTGTGTGTTACAGGAAAACAACAGAACTGAATTTAAAGTTGATATTCATTTGTCAGTTTTCCTAATCTTTTGAAAACGAAATTTTCATTTTATCGGTTGATCTGATTAAAGCTAATTGAAGGTTAATTATTTATGAGTGCATATTTTCTTCCTAATTAAGAATTTTATGCTAATAACACGTATATGGTTTTGTTATCAAGAAATTATTGCAATTCTTATAATAATTTTTTTTTATGTTTTTTTTATGCCTAACATAAAAATAATTTTTTTGAAAGTATATGATTGATTACGAAGTATTACTATATAACATTTGAAACCTTGTATGTTATTGATAAAGTATTTACATTTCTGTTTTATTTAAAATTTTTGGAAAATATTTTCAAGTACTTCTACTAAGTGTAAACAAGTTTGTACTATTGATAACTTCAGAGTGAATGAATTAAATTATGAACGGTATTTCTATTTAAACGTATTTGAATTGTTTTATAAATCCTTTTCATGTTAACTGCTGAAACTCCTTTAGATTAATAATGAATATTATGTAAATATTATTATTTTGGTTTTGATGTACTAAATTAGAAGATAGCTGATATTGAAGAATTTGTTTTATTTTAATATCATTAATATTGATTTGTAAATTAATTATCACATTTTGAAATTAGAGAATTTTATTGTCATTCAGCTAGTGTACATTATAGTACAGAGTATTTTTTTTTATATGTAACAGAAATTTTCAGATTACATAAGTATTGTTTGACTATAATATTTCCAGATCTCAGAATTAATAGTTCTGAATGAAATTTAATTCATTAACGTTAATTGAACATTAATTAGCTAAATTTGAAATAGACTAAAAAACGACAAAAAATGGCTTTTTTGGGAAGGTCCAGAAAAGAGGATTTAAGGATGTTGGCAACAGAATTGGGTCTGGCTCCGTCGGACAATCTCAAAATTATTGAACTAAAAGATCTCATAACCAATAGTGATGGATATGATGAGGAATTCGTTAAAGATGTGCTCAACGTCATTGTAGAAGAACGTACAACAACAGAAAAACAAAAAGCTATGGAACTGGAGGATAAAGAGAAAGCTGTGGCTGTGGCCCAACAACAAGAAAGAGAATTTGAACTGGAAAAGTTGAGAATTCAACTTGAAATGCAGAAGCTGTCACAAGCACCTGTTGTAAGCCAACAGTTAGAAAACCCGAAGCTTGAGTTAAATAGAATTATTCCGAGGTTCAACTCAAAGGAAGATGAAATGGGTCTATACTTGACAATTTTCGAACGTCAAGCGAAGTTCTTGAACATTCCTGAAAAAACTTGGACTGCATACCTGATTGGCTCATTGCCACCTGATATAGCTCAGCTCATCGCAAGAGAAGATGAAAATGATGCTCAAAATTATGAAAAGGTAAAAGGAATGCTTCTCAAAAGATTTCGAGTTACAGGAGATAAGTTTAGGCAGTACTTCTCCCAACAGAAGAAAAACTCGGATGCAACATGGCGAGACTTTTATTTCGAATTGAATTCTTATTTTGAAGGTTGGATCAAAGAATTGAAGATAACCACGTTTGATCAACTGAAAAGTCTAATAGTTGCTGATCAAATAAAAAGAAAAACTCCAGCAAATATCAAAGAACACTTTCTGGATATTTGGGCGGATTTGAACGATCCTTTGGAATTGGCTTAGAAGTTGGACGCATATGACAGCCTAAGGCCTGTAATGAAAAATAATCCAAATCAGACTTTCAAGAAAAAAGAATTCAGGAAACTCTTTCCAATAAAGAAAAGTCAACCTGTTGGAGGATACCATGATAACCACTTCCCAGGACCCTCTAGAACAGTGCCTAGATTCCCAAGTTCTAGAACTGAAGGAAGAAAGCCCATACAGTGTTACGGATGTGGGACTCCTGGAGTCGTCAAATCAAAGTGCCCTACCTGCACGAGAACAAATGAAATGGAAACAGAAGTGAACTGTATGACGTTATTCAACTTGAACTCAGACTTGTATCTCTCAAGTGTGATTGTTCTCAAAATTTTTGGTGAAAAGATTGCTGTATGTGCTGATACTGGTGCTTCCCATACCATTGCAGGTGAGAAGCTATTTAAATTCCTACAAGAGCACGGTATGACCTTTACGAACAAGGTGATTTCCTTTATGATGGCTGATGGAATTCGGCAGACCATTACATCTCTGAGTACTGTCGTCGACCTGTATATTGAAGGCAAAGTTATTCCAACAGAATTTCTAGTATTACCTGAAGCAAAAGGGAATAAGACTTTGTTAGGACTGGATTTCCTCAATGCAGCTGAAATCGTTCTTGACGTCCAGGGTGGAAAATGGCATTTTTCCGAAAATCCTCGGAAACAGTACAAATTTTTCAAGAAGACTTTAAAAGATTTGAACATCGGCGCGTTCGACCTTCGAGAGGATGCGGCTAAACATCTATCTCGAGAACAGGCAAGAAAACTCAATAAACTCCTGGACAAAAATGAGACATGCTTCCAACCAGGGGGAGAGCCCACACCGTTTATCTGGCACCGTATTGACATGGGTACACCCAATAGAAACGTCTCCCTACAGGATGAATCCTATCAAGAAAGGGATTTTGAAGGAACAGATCGAAGAACTGCTGAAGCAAAATATAATTGAAGAATTTCGAGTCTCCCTACGCCGCACCTGTGGTACTTGTTCCTAAACCAAATGGGAAAGTACGTCTCTGTGTCGACTACAGGAAGTTGAACTCTGTTACGAAAGTGGATACCTACCCCTTACCACAAATGGATGATCTAATGAATGAAGCTACACCGACATCCTACATGTCAACAATTGATTTGCAATCAGGCTACAATCAAGTAAAGGTTGCTGATGTTGACCAGGACAAAACTGCTTTCATTTGTCCTTTTGGAACTTACCGCTATTTACATATGCCCTTCGGCCTACGGAATGCTCCTGACACCTTTCAAAGATTAATTGACAAGTTTCGAAGTGGCTTGAAAAATGTTTTCGCACTTTCTTATCTAGATGACATCATTGTCCTTTCAGAAACATTTGACAAACATCTGGAAGATCTCGAAAAAGTTTTTGAAAGACTCTGTCTTTAAACTTCATGCAAACCGAGATAAATGTCGCTTTGCCTGTGACCATGTGAAATATCTGGGATTCTGGATAACGAAGGATGGAATTGAAGCTGACGAAAAGAAGATCTCTGCTATTCAAAAAATTCCAGCCCCTACCAATGTGAAAGAAGTCCAATCTTTACTACAAACCTGCTCTTGGTTTCGTCGATATGTCCCTAACTTTGCTGACATAGCACGCCCGCTTAGTAGCCTCACTAAGAAGAAAGTGGAGTGGTACTGAGCAACAAGAATTTTTTGAGACGTTGAAGATGCGCTTGATGACTTCTCCTATACTGAAGCAAGCTGACGGATCAAAACCTTTCGCCATCTGCACCGACGCAAGTAATTATGCCTTGGAAGCAGTCCTTCTCCAAGGAAGTGGCGCCGATGAACATGTCATCGAATATGCAAGTCGTCTGATGATCCCAGCAGAGCGAAACTACTCTACAACCGAGCAGGAAGCCTTGGCGGTTGTGTGGGCTTTAGAGAAGTTTAGAGGCTTTGTAGAAAATCAGCAAATCTTCCTCGCGTCAGATCATCAACCTCTTAAATGGCTGTTAAGTATAAAGTCACCTTCTGGCCGTCTGGCAAGATGGGCCTTGAAAATTCAATCCTTCAACCTGAAGATTGATTATACCCCAGGAAAAGCTAACGTAGTAGCTGACATGCTGTCAAGACCATCGTACACTGAAGGCGCAGCCTCTGATGTGTGTGCCATCACTGTTGACATGCCATCCAGGAAGTCCAGTGATATTCGAAAGGGACAGCTAGAGGACGAAGAACTGAGGAAAATTATTGACTGCTTTGAGAGCATGGACAAAGATGAAAACTTTGCCAACTACACCGGTCGTGGATACTTAATGAACCAGGGTATCTTATATAGGTATTCACCTGAGAGTGAAGAAGAAGAAGCTCAACTTGTAGTTCCTACGCAAGAACGAGAAAGAATCCTTCAAGAGTAACACGATGCCCTGACAGCCGGTCATTATGGTGTAGAGAACACTTACAAAAAGATTGCATCCAGATATTATTTTCGAGGTATGAAAAAGTTCATCTCAGATTACATCAAGACTTGTCCTGAAAGCAATCGCTATAAACCAACAAACCAAAAACCAGCAGGACTCTTGAGAACACCCGCCTACGCCCAAAGGTTTGAGACAATGGCCATCAATCTCTTTGACCCTCTTCCGGAAACTCCCACTGGCAAGAAGTGGATCTTTATTGTTGAAGATACAAGTACCAAATGGGTAGAACTCTTTGCTCTTGCTGAAGCCACTGCTGAAAATTGTGCCAAAACACTAATTGAAGTATTCCTAAGATATGGTCTTCCACGAAGACTAATAAGTGACAACGGGCCACAGTTCATAAGTGCTGTCATGCAGCTAACTTGTGACTTGCTAGATATTACACAAGACCTCATCCCCATCTACCACCCACAAGCGAACCCATCGGAATGTAAAAATCGTGACTTGAAGCCTAGACTAGCGATTCTGGTGGGGGAGGAGCATTCGGCTTGGGAGGATAAGTTACCTCTAATTCGTTTCGCAATGAATACTTCAGTATGCGACACTGCAGGGCACACGGCTGCGTACCTACAATTTGGAAGACAGTTGAGAACATCAGACGATATCAGGCATGATATTCGACAAGTTAATGATAATGATAACTTTGTACCGGAAGTCACTCCGTACCTCAAAAGGTTTGCCAATTCCATCTTGGATGTCAAAGATAGAGTTGAGCAGAAATAGGATTATCAAAAAGAAAACTTCGATCGACGACGACGACGAAGAAAATATTATAAACCTGGTGACAAAGTTTGGGTGATCATTCATCCCATAAGCCGTAACAACAGGAGTAGGAAATTCATGCCCAAGAGAGAAGGTCCTTACCTCATTCTCACCTTGAGATCACCAGTAACATATGAGATTGCCGACCCAGCCAACCCTGACCAAGTCATTGGAACTTATCATATTTCTGCCTTAAAGGACTACCAAGAGCGTGAAATGGAAAGAAACGTTGGATTTGTGGCTCCTCTAAGGAAAAGAGGATGCTCCCAAAAAAGAATATCTCCTGTTTTCGAGCCGAGACGTCAATGGAACCAGAGGGGGAGTCTGTAACGCATGGTATAGTTCCAAGACCGAAATGTAGGTGCCGCCATTACAATATGGGCTTGGACCGGAAGTGTGACTGTACGAAACACTGTAGTACCGTCAGAGAGAGTTTGGATCGGAACAAGCGTGCGTTCCCCATTTTGTTGTCCAATCCTGGACTTTGTAAACTTTACTTATTTTCTTTAAATATTTGTCTTGTAATTGTCTAAGTATCTGTCCTTTGTAACTGTGTTATTTTATGTCATTAAATATAATAATTACTATTAATTACTTTTGGCTTACCCCAAGTAATGACGTAAGCGGCAGTAACATATATATAATCATTCTAAAATTCCTGTTTAAATTTTTGAACATTGGAAACATGCGGACCTCAACTTAATATAAAATAATTCATGGGGCCTGTGATATCAAATGAGTTTGACATGCCTGGTCTAGGAGATTGATTGATTCATGAGAGTGTCATATTTCAGATGTATTTTTTGGGTACTGTTCAGTACAGCGCAATAGAGAGTGTATTTAGTATAATACAGACATCATGCTCATTGGATCAGATTTTGTTTGAGTATCATGTTTTTGTGCTGATGAGTCAAGATTCAGCCTGAGTGCTGATTCTCGACATTCTTGTATTTGGAGAGAACCTTGCATGATTACTACACCTCCCTTATCAGGGAAGGAGATCATTACAGCAGAGATGATATAATTGTTTGAAAAGATATATTATGTTGGATGGCTGCACACTCCTGCATATGTTTGACAAAAGCTTTCTAACTCTGTGTGCTATAGATAACATCTTGGAGCCATATTTTCGACTTTTCGGAGGTGCAGTTGGTCTTGAGTTTCAATTGAAGAATGACAATGCTTGTTGACATAGGACTTTGCTGGCCAATGAATACTTGAAAAAAAAAGATATTTGTCTCATGGATTGACCAGTCAGTTCTCTTGATCTCATCCTTATAAACCATGTTTGGAATGCTCTCAGAAGAGTAATTGTCATCTCCCTCTGAGATCCAGGAGCCAAAAACTACAGGAGGGAGAAATACTGTTGCAGAGCCTCCTCCATTGCCTCCACTCCAGTATGCCAATATACTGTGCTACCTGTCTGGCTGTGAGAGGGAACCGTACCTCATAGTAGACTCATTTTCTGTTCAGTATCACAACATAGATATATTAGATATTCTTGCATTAAATCTTTCGATGAAATGTCATTGTTAGTATGGTCTGGATGGAGAGTGAGGTGCCAGTTCAGGTATTGTCCTCATCATATGACTGACTCTTGAATTACAAAGCTCATTGCTAATAGCTCTCTTGTTAATTTCATGTGTGATGTTAATAAAAATCTCAATTCAACTGAACATCCCTACAATAGGAGCTTTATTGATATAATCATACAAATGTAAAATGACATTAAAATAGTATAGCTGTTTCTTTGTTATAAGTGTATAGTTATAGCAATTTTCATTTAAATGTGTCCATAAGGTTTTTCAGCAATTCAATGTGCAAAACTGTTGTCCAAAAGTTAAGCATAAATCGTAAAATGCGAAAAACATGGAGTAAATATTTGTAAAGTTATTCCAAATTTCTTGCGGATATTAATTGGGTGAAGAAGAAACATTGGGTTTATGCAAAACTTTTTAGTCGACTACGTCCTGCGCGAAACACCAGCTCATGTCGGAACGCAGAAAAACCAATTCACGCAGCCATAGGCAGTTTAGACAAGTTAAGTGCAACTGCTGTGTGAAAGAATGTTGTTAACCATCAAACAAGGTGGACAACAAGGAATTATGGCACAAAGACTCCAATTGGACATGTTTACGAAAGGAAGAATCATTGGAATGCTGGAATCCCCACGATCACAAACCGAAGTGTCTTGAATTCTGAATGTGGACCAGTCTGTGATCTCAAGGCTGTGGCAGAGGTTTCAAAGAACGGGAGATGTTACCTGACAACCAGTATCAGGTCGACCAAGAGTCACGACCCCTCGCCAAGACCGATTACTGGTAATAAGTGCGCGACGTCAGAAGGGCAGTACTGTCAGAGCACTGGGTTCGGCGCTCACAGTTGCCACAGGAATACGAATTTCGAGACAAACTGTTTACAGGATAATAATCATGCTGGCCCGTATGCCAGAAGACCAGCAGTTTGCATTCCCCTCACGTCTGCGCATAAATGTGCTTGTTTGAACTGGAGTTTGAAACATCAACTTTGGAGTGTAGGAGAGTGGGCCAATGTGATGTTCAGTGACGAGTCCCAGTTTAGTCTGAGTAGTGATTCTCGGTGGGTAACGATGTGGAAAGAACGTGGAACACGTTTTGAACCTAGAAAGATAACGAAAAGACATCATTTTCCATCAAGGGGAGTAATGGTATGGGCAGGCATCATGATGGACGGCCGCACAGACCTCCATTTCTTTGATACGGGGTCTGTGACTGCTCAAAGATACATAGATGAAGTTCTTGAGCCTTATGTTTGCTTGTTTCGAGGTGCTGTCGGTCCTGACTTCATATTCATGGATGATAATGCGCCATGTCATCAAGTGGTGCTGATTGATGACTTCCTTAAAACGAAAAACATCCAGCGTATGTCGTGGCCTGCAAACTCCCCTGATTTAAATCCTATCGAGCATGTATGGGATATGCTCGGGAGACAAATTGCAGCCCCTTCGCACCCACCAAGCTCCGTTACAGAACTGAAGAGAGTTCTCCCAGAAGCTTGGAATGGTTTGAGCCCACAACTCATTCATCATCTCATAGCAAGTATGGTAAATCGCTGTGCAGCATGCCTGGATGTCAGAGGTGACCACACGCCTTATTAAACTGCAGCATCAGTATTTTATTTAATGTTTTCTTTCATTTTTTCTTTAAAGCGTGGATCGTTGCTATGCTCAGTTTTCTTTCAAACTGCTACTTTGGATAATAAAATTAATTATTATCATTCTTTTGATTTGCTTCCTTATTTTATAACCATTTTACACTAGTATATCACGTTTCCCACCATTCTGATTTACAGTTCCTTCTTTATTCACATAATTATCATGCTTAACTTTTGGACACCAGTGTATATATGTATTTGATTATGATATTGTAATTTTGTATGTGCATATGTTTATGATATTGTATAATAATTTTGACACACATAATTATACATATATTAAATTGCTCTAGAATTATTTTAGAGTATTATTCAAAATTGTTGGTTGCTTTTTTTTGTGGTTTAATACCGTATTTTCATGTACATAATCCTCAGCGGCGTATTATCCGCAAAGGCATTTTTTCGAGTAAAAAAGCAACAACATTGTATTATCCACACCGCTGTATAATCCGCGGCAGTTTTTACTACTGTAAAAGAAGTTCTTTCATTTCCTGTTGTATTAATAGGAATACTACTTGTTCCCTGAACATCGATGGTCCTTGTAGGTGGTATATCAAATGATAATGGAGAACTTCGTCCATATTAAAAATAAACTCTGCTGTAAAATTATTTTCAATATTTTGTTGACAAAATGTCAAGAAGTAATCTGATTCCCCCCCCCCCCCAGTAATCAGGTAATTTCCTTTTGACCGTTGAACGATTACGAACGACTAAATTATTTCTTTTCATAAACCGGTAGCACCACGTGGGCCCTCCAGAGAAATTTCCAATGTTCATTTCTCGAGCAATAAACTGAGCTTTTATTCTTATGTTTATTGTCGAGACTGCTTTCCCTTTTTCTCTCTCTCATTCAAAATCCATTTGTTTATTTCTTTCTCTAATTCTGGGCAGTGTGGTTTTCCACGATGATTAGTTCTTTTGTGACGATCACGTTTCAAAATTAGTCTTGTTTTTCCTCCACAAACGAATATTTGACTTGTCAACGTTGAATAATTTTGCAGCTTCCTGATTTCTGACTTCGGTTGCCTTCTCAATAGCTTTTAACTTGATATCTGCAGTGTAACTTACACGTTTTCGCTTCAACATTATTAAAATATTTTAAGGACAAAACAGCTCTAGCAAAGACAAAATTTTTGGAAATGACGCTCAAGTTTAGTTACTGTAATATCCTTCTAAGGAACCGAATTTGTTCTAGAATGTAATTGGACAAGAATAATTATAGCTGAAATACGTGAGCCGAGTCGTGAAAGCACCATCTATTATTTATTTTATAAAACATAAACGACATTTCTTTCAAAACTTTATTGTTAACTTTTCTGATGGAGAATGTTTTTTCTCAGATAATCCGCGGCGGCCTATAATACGCACGACGAAGTTTGAAACTTTTTTAACACATAATCCATGGATTATATATAGGAAAATATGGTAACTCTTTTTGAAAAATGAAATTTAAATCATTCTAGGATAGTTTTTGTGGCCGCAATAGCCAAGTGGTCTAGGCATCGGATCATGGCTAGCATGTCATGAGTTTGATCCCAGTACCACTGAAGACCTGTAATGCACGTTTAATCTGTTGAGAGCTCAAACGTCCTCCCGTTGGTGTGGTGTGGTAGTTAGGAGAGGGGGGTGCCAGCTCAGGTGTCGTCCACGTCACTTGACCATGGTTCAAAATTACGCGGAGCCCAAAAGCCCTCGTGTTGCTAAGACTGTGCGACATTAATATTCACTCACTCACTCTAGGTTGGTTTTTTATATGTATCAGAGGGATTAATGGGAAAAAATGCCTTTCAACTCTGGCTGTATTACTTAAGTAAATTATTGTAATTGTACAGAGATACATTGAGAGGTATGAGTTTAATTACATTCATGACTGATCTTATGAATCCAATTGCTCATTTCTCGAAGTTTTTTTATTTAAATGTATTAAAATGAGATTAATTCATACCAATTGACAAAATGACCACTTCAATTTCTTAAAATAGTTTATGTATAATGAAAAATATTCTATTCACATCTATTAAAGGTAAAATAAGGAATTATAAATAGCAAATAGATTTTAGCAAATGGCATGTAAGTTCCAGAGTTCCCTTCCTAAATGTAGAAGTACTCTCTCATCAGAATAAATAAAAGATTTTGCAGAAGATTGTTAGATATTGTTGGATCTGATAAGCAAATAGTAATATTTTTTTTCTTACAGTGTATTTTTGCTGAACTTAATTTTTTGCTTCACTGGTTTCTTTTTCCAGCTCCTTCACTAATTTATCAAGTCTTTTTTTCTCAGAGCCATAAAAATAGTGGGTTTGTACTGAGATTGGGAGATTGACAAATTATTTACTTATACTTACTTCTTGCTCATGTTTATTTTCATTGATATCACCTTTTACACTGTCCTTTACATTGGCATTCCTTGGATTCATGATTATATAGATCCTCCCCTCTGAATTCCACGTGCAAATAATAATAATTTGTTTTTTAATATGACTGAAATGCTTGTACATTAAATCATGTAAACTGAATAACACACAACTCTAAAATCTGACATGTATGAAGCATGCTCATATTTTAAAAGCAAAGAATCAACTTAGTGACTGCTTGTATCTAAGAAAAGTGCTGTTTTGCAACATTTGTATCTCATAGTACCAATGTATTATCAAATGCTTGGTATTTAATTGGGTTTGAAATTTTATATGAACTAAAGTAGTTTTAATTATTTTTAACTGCATGTGTTTTCACACACAAAAAATTCTTTTTTGTTTTATAAAATCTTCAACACATAATAAATGATAACTTGTTAAATATATTGTAATGTATATAACATTATCTGATACAACCTCTGTTCAAAAGGTTCGGTGAAACATGTATTATGCCGAATGTATTCACAGATATGTATTGATAAGATTCACAGTACTTCAAAATAATCATCATCCAATATTATGCACATGTGACATGTGTAGAAGTCACTGAAATTATGGAAGATATCTTTTGGGATGCACTGTAGTTCTTTACATTACCAAAAGCATTTGATAATGTTCTTTTATTAACTTACCGAGCTTAAAACAAAATCTTGTACTGACACATCGATCTATTGCATTAAAATAAATAATGTTTAATCTGATTTGTGTCCTAATATGATATCAGCGTTAAGCTTTGTATCATCCTGCTTTTTAGTTTCATTGATTTCTGATTCTGCAAAAATTGTTATATGCTAAAAAATTAAATTTAGGTACAATAACTGGTTGCATCTATGCATATTTAGAAATAATATTTTAAAACATGCTGGAATTGCATGGGATATTTAGCTGCATGTATAAAATTTATGTCCTTCAGAAAGACTTATGAAAACTAGATTAAAGAGTATTGGTTGAACTTTTCGAATTTAGCATTTTTAGAACTTACATTTCGTATTCTATTTTATTTTTCTTTATGTTAAAATCAAATTTTTTTTTTTAATAAAAATTTAGGCCGATTTACAAATAGGTCTACAAAAAATAGTCCTTTCTGGTCAAAGAGGAAATTACAGTTCTTTCACATTGTTAAATCCTGGTGAAAGTGTAGACGATGTTATTCATCATGAAGTGAAAGAAATAGGAACTCACATGTAAGTTTATTTAATATTTATTTATGATTTTTTGATATTGAAAAAATGTGTTCATCATTCCATGTGCTTCAACTTTGATTGCAAATGAGTTTAACATTTCTCATACATTCTACTTTTAACTTTATGTATTAAATTTTATATAGCTCTTTTATAAATGAAATAAAAATATAACAATTTTTGTCAGCTTTACCAGTTTTGTGTACTTTATGTATCCAAAATAATTCTGGATTGGAAAAGGTAGCTATTGTAATAGCATAAAAAAGAAACAATCTAGCACAAATTCCTTCAGTGCATGACCATTTATTCAAATTTATCATATATATATATATATATATTTGTATATATATAGTTTTGTATATTATATCTCTACAGCAGTATTAAATGAACTTTGCAGTAAGTTTGAAATAATTTTGTTGTTACTTATGCCACCTGTCTGACATAGTCAGATCAAGGCCCACCAAATTCATCATGGCAAAGGGCTAGATCTACACCTGTCGTTAGCCTAAGTTTTGAGCCCCCATGTAGGTGACAGTACGATTTTTCTCCGTATAACACGATAGATAGGGACACCATTCAGACTCACTGATTTAACGAGCACATTCTCTGTGTGTACTCGGAGGATATTTGGTGGCATCGGGCATCAAACCCAGGCCTCCCGGTCTGGAGTCCGATGCTCTAACCACTAGGCTACCCATAGCCCCTTTGAAATAATGTACAGTGATTAACTACAATTTCCTCTAGAAGCAGCATCCTGCTCCTAATTCTGGTGAGCAGATTACCATCAAATTAGGTATGTGGACTATGCACAAGATGAACTCAAGGAATTTGAAAAAAAGTTCAAAGAATTTTAGTTGGTGGCACTTTGGTAGTGGTATCTTAAAATTTCACATTTGAAAGATTGTGACTGGAACTTGACCTTACAGTAAGAGTACATGCCATGTTGCAGAACACTAAGAACTGTCAAAAGCACAATGATCAATCTACCATATTTATTTATTAATCTATCTTGCTTAAGATTTATGAGGGTTATGAACTAGAATTTTAACACTTATCTTAAAGATTGCAGACACTCTAAACACTTGTTTCTACTAAGTGACTGAAGCACCCATAAATACGTTGATAGCCTCGGATCTGACAATTAATAAGACTTGTCCAAGATCTTTCCACAGTAAATTCTACAGGCAATGTTATAAGTGCTTTGATCTGGGTAAAAACGTACAGCTGAAAGATAAATCTGATTTTCAAAAGGTAAATCTCCACTGCTAATTGTTAACTTTTCAATTAACTAATAACTATGTGCCTTTTCGCACTTCTTTCTCACTCACTTTTATGTGTTAGAACCTAATCTTCATACTGTGTTTCTACTGTTTGTAGTTTGGTGGGAGCACTTAGTTCTTCCGAACCTTCATCTCCTTTCGGGACATTTTGTATGACATTAAAACGCTTTCACACAAAAAAATTGCCCTTTTAATAAATAATATTTAAAATTTAAAAATAACTTTAAGAAATAGTAAGAAGAGAAATTACTTTGATATGAATAAATTTACAAATATAAGTAAAATAAAGATAAAAATTGATGAAATGAATCTTAACTTGGAAAAGATTTTTTTTTTTTGTGATGGGAGTGGGAGAAGGCTGCTTAGTCAATACGGTTGCAGCAAAGGAGTCTGAGTTAAAGAGAGAAAATATTTAAATATAAAAAGTTAAAATGGTATCCAGTGGAACTACTGTAGATGGCTGATCAGAGAGGTCAGCTATTTTTGCATTTAAGTTTAGGTGAGGACCTTGGCCAATTATTGTGTAGTAAATATAGATATTTAAGAATAAAATTAAAACAAAAATAATAATATAGGTTAAAGAGAGCATATTTAGGAATTAAAGAAAAGCAGAATCAATTAGGATTGATCTGGGTCTGTAGAAATTAGGATAAGGAGTATATTTTTCGATGCTAGTGATCGACTTATTGTCAGAGTTATCGATTTTATTAAAGAAGTTGATAGCATTTCTCTTGATTGTTTGTCTAATAGTGGGTATTTTACTCGCAGCTCTGAGGTCTATTTTCCTCATAAACATGGCAAAATGTAAAATTTAACAACCAAAATTACCCATATGAAATGCATTAGCAATTTAATCATTTATTGACTTGGTTCTGATCGCCATGTTATAAAGCCACATTAAATAAAGGTAATGATATTGATAATAATACAGCTGTGCTGAATGGGAGGTAGGTAAGTAAGAGTTCCTTTGAAAAACAGTGACATATGGCACCAAATCTCAAATGGAACAGTTGTTAATCATTTTCAGGACAATATAGTAAAAGTTGCTGTTTGTTTCTTCTGTTGTCCTTTTGTAAACTTTGAAGGTGATGGTCAACAGCTGACTCTATTTGGTCTCTTTTGCACATGAAGTGTAATAAAGTATTTTAAAGTGGGTGATGTCTTAACATACTCACAATAAAATATAGCATTTAAGTGCCCCCATACACAGGCCTGTTTTATGTAACATTGCTTCTATTTTTTTGCATGTTACCACAATATTTTTATGGAACTGATAGACTTCTGTGCTTTTCTTAGTTTTGCATTTTATTGCTTATAAAGGTTGTTTAAAATTGTTGAAAGTATTTATGCTTTGTGAATGGGTAATTTCCTTTGTTAAATTTACTATTTTTCTCTGTGCAGTGCATCACCTTGTGCACATTTTAAAGCAAATTTCTTGAAATGATTCTTTAAGTGAGTCTTGTGTTGTGTAATCCATATACTAAGCTTGTTAGCAGTCTGCTCACTCATTTTAGCTGCAGAGTGCTGTTAATAAAAGTTTTGCTATAGCCATCCCAAAGCCAGATTTTTTTAGTGTTTTATAGGAGCTAAGCATTCTTTTTCACATTTCGTATATATTGTTGTAGGGAAAGTTATCACTGCCAATTTTTGAAGAATTTTTTTATATTTTCTTTTTTGTATTGTTAAAATTTGTTAATGTTTTCTATGAAAGATGAATATTATTTATAGACCAATGGCACTTCACCAGTAGTACTATACAGCGGTGGGCAAAATTGTGGACACTTCCTATAATTGTTATGTTTTAAAGCTTGTATGCTTTTAGAAAATATTGCATTGGACAAAATGCCAAGTATTTTATATCATTTTAAAGATAGTTTAATACTGAATTCAATACACAAAACAAAATTTAATTATTTACTTTGAAGAAAAAGTTATGCTGCATTAACTATCGATATACATTAGATATACTGATGATTGTAGTGAGTTATCCTGTGCTTAGGTAACCTTTACTTTTTATTACAGCTTCCCATCGATGTTTTATTGAGCTGAAAACAGTTTTAAGCTCTTCCTTTACATCATGCCAGGAAACAATTATAGCCTCAATTAGTTCCTTTTCATTTCATGGATACCTCATTCGGCGAAGAGTTCAAACACTGCCAAAAGTTTTAGATAGGATTGAGGTCAGGACTGTTTCCTGGCCAGGACAACAATGATTTTTAGTCAAGAAGCAATGACATCAAACAAAAGAGTATATTAAACTCCCAGAAATAGATGTGTGATGAGAAAGTGGTCTTTCCTATGTTTAAATTGCAGGACATGTGGGTGGTTCAGTGACTACATTTGGAGACAAAAGTTTTTTTAAAAATGTCAGGAGACAATTTTAATAAAAAAAATAAAGCAGGAAAAGGCCGAAAAAGGTGCATTACATCTATTGATGGCACAAGAACAAAAATACTATGTCTCCAAGATAAAAAAAAAAAAAATGTCATCAACGGTCATCAGAAGTTATCTGAATAATGCTGGGGTTTTTGTCAGTTCAATAACAATCAGGAGACAATTAGCAGATGTTAAACTAAGAGGTAGAATTCCATGAAAAAAGCCTTATCTCAGTTTACAGCAGCACTGAAAAAGACTACAGTGGACAAATGATTAGTTGACAATTGGACAAATGATTAGTGGTCACAAGTTACATTTAAGGTTGAAACTAAGATATCGTTATTCGGTAATGATGGCCGAAATTATGTTACATGTAGTATAGGAGAAATGGTACATCTTGACTGCATCTAGGCAACTGTGAAATACCCAAATAGTTTTATGATTTGGTCATGCATATCAGCAGATAGTATCAGTCGTTTTCATATCATCGATGGGACACTGAATGTCAGAAAATACATTGACACCATTCTAGAACCCTAACTTCTACCTCCCATTAGGGATCTTTTTTCCACAATGCTTCATTTATTTTTCAGCCAGATTCTGCTCTTTGCCTCATAGTAATTTAATCAAAAGGCTGATATCGTTCTAAGATCATTGAGTTGTTTTCCTGGCAACGGAACAGTCCTGACCTCAATCCTATCGAAAACTTGTGGCACTGTTTGAAAAGTCTTGTCCTAATGAGGTACCCATGAAATAAAAAGGAAATAATTGGGGCTATAATTGTTTCCTGACATCATGTAATAACAAAGAAAGAGTAAATCCATTTTCAGCTGAATGAAACATCATTGTGAAGCTGTAATAAAAAATAAAGGCTACCCTACTAAGCACTGATAACTCACTTCTAACATCAGTATCTGATGTATATCGGTAGTTATTGAAGCATTATTTTTTTACATTGCAAATGTTTGAATTTTGTTTTTTTGCATTGAATTTAGTATTGAATTCTCTTTAAAATGATATAAAATATTTTGCACTTTGCACAGTTTAATGTTTTCTATAAGCATGCAAACTAGAAAAACAGAACAATTTTAAGAAGTGTCCACAATTTTGGCCACCACTGTATAAATGTTACCTTCCAGCTAATAAATTTTTAATTTGTCCCTAATAATTTTTTTGCAATATTATTTCTGCATAACTATGTTCAGGGGGTGTCTTTTAATTAACCTACACACTTGTAACTGAAATAACTTTCGCAGCCTCACTAGATTGCACCACAAATGTGTGCAGGAAGAGAGGGCATAAATTTAATTTGTTGTGTCAATTCCACGCCCATTTTGAAAATGTCTCCCAAAGTATAATAATCAACTAAAGATCGTATTTTTATTGTTGAAAATTGGTATTTATGTGGTGGAAATGCGAAGCCATTTCAATAGAAGTGGTCTTCATCATTCAGAAACCAAGCCTAATCTTCCTAAAGCAATGGTATAAGACCTGATAAGAAAATTTGTGTGGTTTGGTTATTGTAAAAACGATCCGAATTTTTAATCTGGTCTTGAATACCAATGAATATTAATTCATATGAGATGATGCCTCTCTACATAGTACAAGAAGTGTTTTTTACTCCATTAAACATGAGATTGCGGCTCGATTTACTGCCTATCAATATCAAATTCAATATTATTCTTGTGCTTTTTATTAGCCATCTTATTGATCTAAAAAGATTACTGGATTTCTGTCCTAGAGATGTTACGAAAAATTTGGTTTACAAGAAGCCAACATTGATGAGCCTAAAATATTCCATAACTGAATCCTTTTCAACCATAAAAAATTTTTTCCGACTACATTGTGCTATTGTATCACTGTTAAAGGCTCTCACTTTGAAAACCTTATCCATTAAGTTCCTTTTCTGTGCAATTTTTGAAAAAAAATTGTTACTGGAGAGTTATTTCAGTTGAACATTATAGGTTAATTAAAGGATACTCTGTACGTGTATAAATATGCACTGTTCAGGAAAATTAAGGAAGCAAGCAAGGTAAAGAAAACTGTTTAATACAGCCATGCATTGTGTCGTAAAATGGAATGTACACATGTATCAAAATAAAGTACTGAAAAGCAGATGCAAAAGAGAGAGAGAGAGAGAAATATTGTTGTGAAAATGGGCAGGATATTTCATATGTTATGTGGGTGCCCTTGAGTACCCAACTGTCATACACTTCTTTTCGAGGGATGGGATGAGGTTATCAATAAAACTTAGGGAGTACTGTTCCATTCTTCAAGAAGTACAATATCATAAATCCATGACAGTAAACGGAGACATTTGTCTTACTGTGATGTGTTGCCTGAGTGTCCCAATCATATTGAGATCAGAGAAACATGTTTGCCTCTTCTTATACTGTATTGTTTAAGTTTTAAGTGTGTTCTTTGAAAGTTGAGCAATATAAGGTCTGGCATTATCATGCCTTAAAAGAAGGAATTGCGAATGGCTGCAGAGAGAGCATAAGGTATGTATGGGATGTCGGTATCTTTTCTGCCAATATATGCAAATCTATACATCCGCCTATGTTGATTCCATCTTATTCTACTGACCCACCTTATCTACACCATGGTTTTTCAGGTTTAGTGAAGATGGGATTATTTCCTCTTTCCCTCCATGCCAGAACACGTCAAATGTCACACACCAGACTAAATTGGGACTCTTAAGTAAACAGAATGATACCTCCTGTCGTGTTTTATCCATTTTCAATGTTCAGCAGGCCACTTTCTTTTGGCTGCATAGTGTTTTGAAGTTAATGAAATACATACCATTGACTTGCATGTTTGGAGATGAACATAATGAAGCTTATTTGAGACTGTTTGATTACACCTTCTGTCATATTAGCAAAAAGAACTATATTTGCAGTTGAGTTACATAGTAGTTTTGCCTTGAAGAGCTGTTTAACCAGAGATGCCACTCAGAGCAACCTTCCAACATTTATAACATGTAAATTAAAATTTTTTTTTTTGCCACATTCAGTATATACACAAAATAATTAAATGTGTACTTTTTCTATTTATTTGTTTTTTCTTCTTATTGTCCAATCATGCAGTAATGACATTTACATGTTTTCTTTTTATAGATTAGCATGTACAGTAAATTACACCACTATGGGCAACGAGAAATTGCATTTTAGAAAATTCTTTAAATTTCAGGTCTGTATTTTCCTAAAATTATTTTTTGAAGTTATGTATTAAGTCTGCAAACATAAAAAATGTTACTGACTTTCTAGAAATGTATAGTTTATTAATTGGCACATGTTTTGTAGAAAATAACAGCAAAGTGTGTTTTGCACAATTTCTAAAGGAGAAAATACATTTACTTTAAAATATGTGTATAAATTTGAAAATTTCTGAGCTAGTACTAAAAATCAAGTATTAATAGTTAAAAAAGTATCAAGTTTTTTGTACTAAATTTTTTCAGTGTGTTGTGTATTAAGCACTAGTATATTTGTGAATTAAATACTAGCATACTATAACTTAGACCATCAACACGGATTTATACAAGTCTCAATAAAGTACAGCAATGTTACATAAGTATGAATTCTAATTTGATTTTATAAAGTCAAAATATAGCTCTTTCACACATCAATTGTACCATATTGATAATGTATATGTGCTTAGTGTTCATGAAAATCTCTCTTTGCATTTGCTTAGCTAAATTATATATTTTAAATCTGATTTTTTTAAAGTGAAAACTTCTTTAGCGGCGTTGGGCACTTTTTGGTAGGGGAAAATCTTATGGGTTCGCGTCACCGACATGCTCTGACTGGCGCATGCACAGTGTGCTGTTCGCTTTAGACACTTTTTGGATGGGTGAAAACTCGTGCGTTCGCTTCACCAACAGACTTATAGCAGTATATCTATAGCTATACAGCTGACGTATAGTGCTGTGTATATCTTATAAGTGAAATTGAATGGATTTAGTGAAAAGTTCAATGTGTATATACTGTGCATTGTTAAAATAGTGTTTTTGTTTGATTATTATTTGAATCGTTTAATTGAAGAATCATTGTGCAGTATAATAGTGAGTACTAAATTAATACACTAATATTTTTAAGATAAAAAAAATAACAGAAAATTATTTTAAATACTCTAATTTATTTTGTCGTGTGAAATTTTATATTATTTAAAATTATTTTAAATCTTCGTATTTATTCTGGCATTTGAAAATTTTGTATTACTTATTTTCTAATATTAAACCTCTGTAATGCATCACGCAATCCGGATTAGTATTTCACATTGGCTTAGACGTTTTCTTACTACCGTGGTAAAACAGACATCTAGTTGTTCAATCATAATTTTATCATGGATTTTGAAATTAAAAAATTTATAAAGTCTAATAATAATTCTAGTTTAATGTGTTGAAGTTTAAAATATGGTTAAAAATGCAAAATTATAGTTTATTACCTTATATCATTAAAATCTTTAGTTTGAAATAATGAAAACGGCTCCGACTTTAATTTCATTAAATATTTTATTAATTTAAATTGTCAAAAATAAAATATATGCTCTTCTACTTTTTGCAAAATGATTATCTATAATTTTATATCATTCGATTTTATTATTAGAAATTTACGAAAAAATATTGTCAGGGAATTAGGGTTATTTTATATATCCGTTTTTCATATTTGCTTATAGATCCTTAAAATTTTCCCCTAATTTCTGATTTGGCAATGACTATTCACAAATCACAGGGAGGTACTTATGATGCTATTGTCTACGAATACGATCGCAAACATCCTAGAAAATTAGTTTACATATCTTTAACAAGAGTAACGAGGATTCAAGGTTTATTTTTGGTTACTCACAACAAAATATTAGCAGCAGCTGGAAATTTTGGATTGGTAGAACAGGAACACCTCTAAATGCTTCAGAAACAGTTAAACATTATAAAAGATCAACAAGTCATCGAGAGGATCTAACTTTAGAATTGAAAAGGTTACAAAACAATACACTACAAATGGTCACCAAAACTTTTCTAGAATTCATCTCCAACAAGAAAGGATTAATCGATATTTTCATTCAATTGTCAAAGTTTGCATGCACATGGAGCTGACCTTAAAAATGATGCTATCTTAAAAAAGTCAAATATTCTGCTTTTGTCGGAAATTCGTATGAAAAACGAAGAACCACTTGATATTCCGAATTTCAACTTTGTTGTAAGTTATGAAAGACGCGAAGTTCCAGCAGCAGGCATAGCTATTTATCACAATACTCAAGATACATCACACTTCATTACTTCAAATAAGGACATACATGCTAAATTCACTAGAAGCATTGGTGTTAATTTTTCTGATATAGGCGAAATATATATATGCGTTGCTCGTTGCGATTCCGAGAATGGGCAATACATATTAATGGTTGCCGTTTATATTTCGCCTGGAAAATCTATGAGACAGATACAACAATTTTTATTCGAAAATTTGATGATTTATACAATAGAAGGTTCTGAAATACTCGATAAAAGATTTGGCGAAAAATATGATAATATACCGATGATTTTAAGTGGAGACTTCAATATTAACTTTGCAAATGATAAAAATCTACCACTAATTGAATTTCTAAAAGAAACACTTAATTTAAATATGTTCAATGATCGAAAACTCAGTACTACAAAACATAAAACGACGATCGATGCGGTTTTTAAGCAATACTTAGATAAATTTGAATCAAACTTTTTCCTATCTTACTTTAGTTACCATTAGCCTATTGTATCTTTTTTAGATCAAAATGAAATAATTGAAAGTACAAAAAGTGTAAGTATTGTTGAAATTAATGATGACAATGATGCAAACAATTAAAATAATGTTAAAAATCAAGTACATTGAAATTTAAGTAAATACAAATACTATTCATAAATAATATGATTGTATATTAATTGTTATTTCAACTGAATTGTATTTATATTTTGTCATGGGTCTTGTACAGCCCGTAATATATTTAAATAAGAAAAAACCATATAAACATGCATTTAGTTGTTGCTCGGAGTGCCAATAGATGAGAAAACCAGATTGATGTTGATAATTTTAATTCAAACATTATGAAATTTGAAATTTTAATACTAAAGGTTCTAAGTTTTCACTTCTATTAGCAGTCTCGATAACTGCCAATTTTTTTTTATAAATCTTAATTTTTATATATGTAGCTTTTTGCCTCGGAAATAAAATTTCCTTTTGATATTGCTATCTCTTTGCTGCAACCTTTTTTTCTTTCATTTTATATTTGTTTCATCAATGCAGAATTATGTTCATGCAGTTTGCAAAGTATTGATTCATTCATTTAGACATTTCAAATACTAATGGGAGGTTGAAATGTACAATGTATATATTTTATTTATCTACTTCTTAGTCCATTTTTTTGTGTATGTGTTATCTTGATGTAAAAAATTTTAATTTCTTAAATTTTCAAAGTTAGAATCAATATGCAGTTTTAAATGTGGATTAAGAATTTCAGAATAATAAAATTCTTTGTGTTTGAGTTGCTAAACTGCACTTCAAATATGTTGTGATATTTTACTTCTGGTTCAAACAGTTTTTAAGCTGCATACTAGCTTTCATGGCCCGGCATTGCACGGGCTTATACCAAGGGTATAACTTAATCCCCATGTTAATTTCCTCCTTTTATTCTAACGCCAACACTTTTGTGGGGTTTCACGCGTGCGATGTGAGTGCGTGTCATGGCTTTGTTGCTTAACATTTTCCCTTCTCTTCACAAATTCTCGATCCTAGTACCACTGAAGATCCGCAGTGTAGGGGAGCGATGCACGTAAAAGCTGTCGAGAGCACAAACGTCCTCCCGTTGGTGTGGTGGTGTAGTTAGGAGAGGGTGTGCCAACTCAGGTGTCGTCCACGTCACTTGACCATGGTTCAAAATTACGTGGACCGTCCCGAAAAGGCCTCGTGTAGCTGAATGGTGGGACGTTAATATTCACTCAATCTTCACAAATTCAGCCTTCCAATATTATTTTCCGAAATTACTTTGATTTCTTTCCTCTCCGCTTAGCCCGGCGTTGCACGGGCTTTTACCGAGTGAATAACTTCACCCTCATGGAAATTTCGTGTTTCCCTCAGGCCGATAGCACTTGTGTGTGTGTGTATGCACGCGATGTGAGTGATTTCTTTAACTATGTCAGAAAAATTCCTTTTTCGAAATTTGTTCTTGCGTTGGTGTGGTAATTCTTAAAGATGGGTGAATGCTCAGGTGTCGTCCTCATCACTTGAGCATTGTTGAAAATTTTGAGGTACGTCACCAAAAACCCTTGAATAGTCAAACAGTGCGAATTTAAAAATCACCCACTCACTTTCCAATTCTTTCGTTGCAATTTTTTATTTCCCGGAAACGAAAATGTAGTCTTTTTAAAAATAGTCCTATGCTGAAAAAAAGACAGAAAGTATAAATTTTTCAAATTACAAAATTTCACTACTATTTTAATTCTTGGAGTAAAATTGTGAGGATTTTTCGAAATATTTGACACGGGGGAAAAAAGTTTCATGCAATTACCTTTATAAAAGAAGAAATTATTAAATGATTGATTTAAGTATTTTGAGTGTTTTATTAAAATTTGTTCAAAAAAGTTTTTGGCTTTTTTTGGCCGTTGCCAAAAAACTCTGGAGTAGGTGAACAGTGCGACTTTTTAAAAATCTGTCACTCACATTTCAATAACGGAAAAAATATTGCAACAGCAAGTTTGTTCTTGGCCACTGAGCTTTAAACAGAAGGGGGGGGGGAATAATAATGATTCTCGCGCATGCGCAAAGCCTTTAGAATGTCTTTAAAGTTTGCATTATTTTTGAGGGCTCAATTTTTCATTGAAAATTTCAAGTTTTCACATATTCATTGGAAACAACAATAATTTTTGAAGAAAAAAGGTTACAAATATAATGCTTATATTATTTCTCGCAAAAACTTCATTTTATGAAAATCACAAAAAAATCTTTAAAATCCGTAATTTTTAAGCGAAATCGACACACGGGAAAAAATTTCATACAATTTTTTTTTTTCAATGAAGAAATTATTAAATGATTGATTTAAGTATTTTGAGTGTTTTAATACAATTTGTTCAAAAAAGTTTTCGGCTTTTTATTTTTTAAATCACTGATTCTGAAAGTTTTAAAAATCATTTTTATATAAACGCAACGATATTGATTCATATGAGAAAAAATCATAAAATATGCAAAACAGCATTGTTTTGTAAAAAAAAAAAGTTGTTTTTTTTTCTATAAAATTCTTTTAAAGAAAGATAGTTTTTTCCCGGAAACGAAACTGTAGCATTTTTAAAAATAGTTGTATGCTGAAAAAAGAACAGAAAGTATAAATTTTTCAAATTACAAAATTTCACTACTATTTTAATTCTTGAAGTAAAATTGTGAGAATTTTTTGAAATATTCGACACAGGGGGAAAAAGTTTCATGCAATTACGCATTATTTTAAAGTAATCTATAAGTTTTATGAAAGAGAACAAAAATTTCGATACTGATAAATAGTTTAAATGAATATCAGAAATGCATTGAATGCATTTTAATTTTTAAAAAATTTCACTGAAGAAAACATTCAAAAAGAAAATAATACTATTTGATAAAAACATTTAATTTTTTTAATTTTAATTTTATAGTTTTTCATTCCACTCTGTGTTAATTAAATTATTAAACACGTATCTGCGAAAAAAAGTATATTATAAAAAACTATTAATTTATTTTCTAATAAAATTGATTAAAATTGCTCATTTAGCAATTAATTGTGACATACCATTTGCTTACATAATGGCAGCACTGAAAATGAAGTAAATTTCAGATCAGTGGGGATGCAGCAAGTGAATTCAATCATTGAAGAAGAGAGAATTAATTTACGGGGTGGGAAAAATAAGCAGAAATGAAAAAAATGGAATCCTCTAGATTTGAACCCAGAAAATAAGAATGAGACACTTAGCGGAAGGGCGAAAGCGGCGCTCTAGTCAACCACGCTACCCAGCCCTGCAGCAGAAGTGAAAATAGGCAATACTAATGAATGGGAGGTTCAAATTGAATTTAATTTTTAATTGAGGGGATCCTCAGGATATTCACATAACGATTGAAAGATTTCGATTGAAGATTACATTTAAATGTATTGCAAAAAATGTATTGATTTTTGATATTTTTAAAAAAAGCAATTAATAATAAAGAATATATAATACGAACATAGCTTTTTTTTCTAAGGAATTTATACCTATTTAACTGACTATTTCCAAAAAAAAAATTTCGAAATGGGCAAATTCTTCGATTTTATTATGAAATTATATGTCAAAAAAAGAAATATACATTAGGCATTATTTTAAAGTAAACTATAAGTTTTATGAAAGAAAAAAAAATTTTGATACTGATAAATATTTTAAATGAATCTCAGAAATGCATTGAATGCATTTTTTCATCTTAATCTGACGAATATAATTATTTAATTTTGAAAATTATATACAGAAAAATTGACGAAAATTGAAGGAAAAATAACTTTTTCACTCGCATTTTTTTATATGTCAAAAAAAGAAATATACAAGTACATTAGGCATTATTTTGAAGTAAACTATAAGTTTTATGAAAGAGAACAAAAATTTCGATACTGATAAATATTTTAAACGAATCTCAGAAATGCATTGAATGCATTTTATCATCTTAATCTGACATATATAGTTATTTAATTTTGAAAATTATATAAAGAAAATTGACAAAAAAGTAATTCTTTCACTCGCATTTTTTTTTTACTCGCCAAAGTTACTGATTTCCCCCTGTTTGAGGCAGAATTTTTTTAGTGTAACCCTTGAGTTAGATGCGGTCGAAGGCAAAACAGGTCAAATGTCTTTGGCGCAAAGCTAATTTTTGACGCCAATGTTTGGCTAAATGTAAAATCGCGTATTTTAAATTATTTTGAAAATCATTACCTTCATTTTAAGGGCATAATTTTTACGTTAATGCTGTCAAACATCACCAACTATTTGCAAAAGTAACGTACTTTGAAATAAAAAATGTACAAATTACTACTTTTTAATTTATTTCTCAGAAAAACATAAGTTTACGAAAATCACAAAATGTTTTTTAAAATCCGTAATTTTGAAGCAATTTTTTCAATCTTCGTATATGTTACGGATAATATTACTGTACACACGGAAAAAAGGTTTTGTGAGATTATCTTCATAAATGACGAAGTTATTCAATGTGAAGTAAAAATGAAGACTACTTTTTAAAAATTCTTTAAAAAAAAGTTTCGGGAATTTTATTTTTTAAATGAATGGATCTAAAAGAGAAAGGCTTGAAGTTAATTAGTGTAGAATATCGTTTTGATAACACGAAAAGTAATTCATACCCAACGATTTAGAAATAATTTTCATAAAAACGCATCAGTTTTAACACTATTTTAAAAAATTCGAAAAAAAAATAGAAAATATCGTTATTTTGCAAAAACAATTATACCGTGTCGTGGCGAAATAAATGATCTTTCCTATTCTGTAATTATTTTTTGTCTAATTTCGACACCAAAAATTAGATGACAATTTTAATATGGTGGAAAACGTAAGATTACCGCTCGGCCGAAACGGAAGGGAAGTTCCGCCAAGTAAACAACCGGCAGGAGTAAAACAATTAGGCGTTTTAAGGTTTTTAATTAATATCTTTTCAACTAATTACAATATCGGAATATAAATGGGCAGGCTTCCCCTGAAAATTCCTGATCTTTTGGTACCTTCTGCGACTTTCTGCGTGGTGCGGTTCGTGAGAAGATAGACGCACATACATACATAGATAGATAGATGCGTTTGTTTACCTTCGAATTTTAATGGTGTAAGATGAGAATGAAAGGGAAAAGATTGAATAGTAAGTTTATTTTTCTTGCTGCATTAACCTGATTTTGATAAATTATGTTTTTAAAACTATTAAAGTGTAAAATGTAAGGTTCAATTTTTATTCTTTTTCATTATGTGTTTCAAAATATTAAATAATTTTAAAAATAGCACTAAGCTTCTAAAAATAATGCACATCTCCAACTTTTAGACAGGTAAAAGATAAATCAGGTATCGTTTTATTGCTAAGAAAGTGCAATCATTAATTTTGTTCATAAATTTCCATTTATTAAAAATTTAAAATGTTTAATGTTAAATCTTCTATCTAAACACTGAAGAATGATGAATGTTTGCTTAAAAACTTTGGTTAATAGAAGTAGAGGTAACTTTTTTCAAAAATATTTTTTAATTCAAAATATTGAATACAATTTTATTGTTTCATTTGGTTTGTTTATCATAATTAAAATTGCCCTAAAATCGGGAAAATGCTTAACTTCTCTCCCCATCCCTATTTGAAAATTCTTAAATTAATAATAAATGGACTCAAAGAATATAAATAGAAAAATAAGTTTTCAAAAAATTTTCCTTATAATCGCGTGCAAAATATTAATGGGAACATAATAAACACTTTTAAGTAATTTTCAATAAAATGAATTAAATAAATAAATGAAAATACAAGAGTGGGCCTATTTTTTATGAGTTGAAGAAAAAGTAAAATAAGAGGAGGAAAGAGTATGTAATTAATACTTTATTATTCGAATATTCAATAGAATAAAATGTGTGTAACTTATTTTTGTTGTTGTTTTAAACAAATGTTTAAGATATTAAGTATTCATGTAGCATCTTTGAACTACGGTTAGATAATGAATTTTTTAAAATAATTTTTCATTTATTATCTATTTTTATACTTTTTTAAATCTCTTTTTAGGTGTCTAAGCCTTTGGATGTGAAAACTAAATTTTACAATGCTGAGGTTAGTTCAACTATCTAAATTTTTATTTGTTTGTAATGATTTATTTTTTGCTTGCTAGATTTCATCCTAAATTTCATTTGTTTTTTATTTCACATGCACGATTGCTTGGTAGTATTAACAATTTGTTAATTTATTCTATTGTTTCTGTAAAAGAAAGCCTTCACCTAATATGTATTGTTAGACACAATCAAACACAAAAGTACATTAATGTCTAGAATTATCAGTACATATGCCAAAATGATATTTTATAATAATCCATATCTGCCAAATTTATTTTTTTAAAGGAATTTGAAAAACATAATTATATATAAACAATTGTAATGTTCGTGTTCAGTTTGATGGTACTTGTTTGGGATCTTTGTATTAAGTACCTTTCTGTGCAAATTTTTGCATTTTATTTTTTGTATATTTTAGTTGTACTTTTATTTTAATTATATAAATAAAAATATTTTAATTCAAAATTATTATCTTTAAAATTTTTTTTTGTAGTTCATAGCTCCCAGGTATTTAGATGATGGGTATACATTGATGGAAGTAGCAAAATGACTAAATGTTTCAAGACATACAATTCTTATTTTCCAGAAACTGTTTATTCTGAACCTTTCCTAGTCATGAGAAGAATAGTGAAAAGTAACTTTACTTTCCATCCATAACTTAATGTGGCAATAGAAAAATGGCTGCTAGATTATTTTGTTTATAGCTTGTTTGTAGCACTTGAACTTCAGTATTATGAATTAATTATGGAAGGAGTTTGATGAGATGTTTCTATTCCGGAGAACCATTAGTTCAGTTGCCTTTCTCTCCTTAATGAAAATAAATTTGCTTGAAGTTATTAGGGGAATATTAAAAATTTTAATCAACAGCTGTGAGCTCGCCTTCTTTTACATTATTAATAGAAATTTAGTCTAAACTCTTTTAGATATAAAAATCAAGATTTTTTTTAAATCTCGCCAATGTTCGCAGGACTTGATCTGACATTGTCGTTCGTGTGGCATTAGAAGCAATAACACAACAGATGGAATGTAGACATCCTGACTTATAGATTGTTTGCTGTTTTACTTGATGCTTTTTGTTCATAATATTTTTTTTTAAGTAAAAGAATATTGTTTAAGGCATTTTTTATTAACTTTTTACCTTACATTCCCTCTCTCCAAATTTTCAGATGCTAATAAAGAAGTAAAAAATGAAAAGGAACTTATTCAGCACATTGGGGAGAAATTTATTTTCCAAACAAAGCCATGAATCACAGTATTGCAAATTTGTCAAAAGTATAAAAAATTTGACTGCCAACGTGGAGCAAAAAACATTGCAACATGTCACAGAGTTAGATATTCTTTAATTTAATTTCAAAACATTTTCAAATATTAAAAAGAATGTTAATCATGCATAATTCTTAAAAATATATCTCTAACTAAGTAGGTTTATTTTTATTTGTATTTCAAAAACATTTAAATTCTCTGCACATTTTGCTTTAAAGAGGTGAAGTTTTAATTTTTTTTTAATTACTTTTTTTTTTGAGGTTCTTATCAAGATATTTTAAACAGTTATTCAGCCTATTTTCTAAATTTTCATTTTATTAAACTGAAATACCCAGGAAAGTTGGGAGAAAAAAAGTAAAATTATGCAGTGATATAATCTTAATTTAATTCACTTCTTCCTGCAAAAATAGATTTGACCTTAATGTTAAGAGAAAAAAGACATTTTTGTTATTTAATTTGATGTGATTATTAAAAAGTGCTCATATGTAAAGGACAATATCGATTTCAAGATGGAGAACAATAACAGTTTTTTTTTGAAGAGATAGCATTGTACTAATTTCAATTTTTTATTTTTTATTTTTACTATCTGTGTTTGAAATGGACAACTCAATTGCATAAGATTTGCTAAATTACCTAAAAGTTTATTTTTTATAAATTTTAATGCATTTTTAAATTTTATTTATATAAAAACAGGAATTGAAAATTTTATGAGTAATTTTTGTTTGTTAAAACAATATAAAAATTTTAAAATAGAAAGTAATGAGAAGAAACTTCAGTAAATTTTTATGAACTGTTACATTAAGCAGTACAAATTTATGTTTCAACATAGAACAATAGATTAAAAAATACATTTACAGTGAACCGCAGAAGTGTTCGTACACTTGCAATTTTCTATAAAATTTAATGTTTTTAGCTAATGAAAATTAATGTATCGTAATTGTACTTTTTTATAATATGAAGGGTGATCGGAAAAAAAGGTTACAAATCGAATAAAGAAATATTTATTAACAATGGAAAGAAAATACAAAAGTGAATTAAGAATCATACGTGCCTATCACATTTCAACATAATCACCAAGTCTATTTAGGCATATATAAGAACACAGAACCAACTTGTTTAACCCATCTTGGTAGAAATCAGGTTCATTGAGCCAGGTCTCGGCGGATGTTTTCACAGCACTGTCTTGGAATATCGCCTAGCTCTGACGAGATTTCACTCAAGAGTTACCTGTCAATCATTTTGAATCATTTCTTCAATTGATGTCGTGTTGATTTCTGTCATTAAAGAACTTTGCCAGCTGCTCCTGGTCATATTGCAGTTTCGACATCCTGCCTGCCTGATTGAAGGAGTGACACCATTTTGCTACATGTTGTTTGTACCTAGCTGCTTCACCATAAACTTCCACGATTTGACTGTGAATATCAGATGTGGACAGATTCTTTGACCATAAAAATCGAACCAAGGCTCATACTTCCAAACGAGACCAATTTCATAAGCTCTTGCCATTTAAATCGTCCTGTAGTATCTGAGAACTTTCACTATCTACCCACAAACCAGCGGTATAAAAAGTAGCGGCATTTGTCTCCACTCTGGGGAAACAAAATTTCTCCACAATATGTAGTTTACAAATGCTGCGGCTTGTAACTTTTTTTCTGATCTTTCCTAGTATTTGCAACTTGTTCTTAATGGAATACCATAATTATTATTTAAAAATAGTATAACTATGATTTTGAAAAATTAATAATAAAAAAACTAGTAAAAAATTGCACTACAAAAGTCTTTGTACACTTAAAAAAAGATCTCAACACAGCTTTAAATATTGTATTTCTTTATTTAGTATTTAGTAAGATATATTTTATCTCTTCAACAACTCTTTCAACATTTTGGTATAGATTTCATCAGTTTTTAGTAATTTCTGCATCAATGTTCCTCCATTACTCTGTGGTTATTATTTTTACTGCACATTTGGTTATTGTATGGCATATTTTCTTACTTTGGATTCAAATTCTCATCAAATATGTTCGATTGGGCTAAAATCAGGGGATTTAGGATGTGTTTTCAGAACTTGGGGACAGTTATAGAGACACCAGAGGCATATGTTGAAAGCAGTGAGCTTGGTTCTATTAGCTTGTTAAAAATGAAGCTGTCTCCAATATCCAAATTTTGAGTGGATAATATTAAATTGTTCTTTAAAATATATTCAAACAAAGCTTATGATTCACAATAGCATAAAAAAATACCAAATTACCTAATCCTGAAACCGACCTTCATGCTTCACTGTTCCAACTAGATTCTTGGGGTTAAATGTCAGAAAATTCAACATTAACAGCAAATTGATTGGGATGACAGAAAATTCCACATTTTTGGTTCTGAAATGCGTATAATAATTTGGAGAAGAAAAAACTAAGCAAATTAATCCCAATAATTTAGTTGCAACAAGAACATCTTTACCTCCATCTGAAGAATGGAGGTGTTCTTGCGTGTGGTTTTGAATTGGCTTTCAGATTGAGTAATTTGGTATTTTTTATGCTATTGTGAAGCATAAACTTTATTTGAATATTTTAAAAAACAATTTGAAATTATCCGCTTAAAATTTGGATATATGGGACAACTTCATTTTTTAACAAGCTAATAGCACTGAGCGCACTACTCTCAACATATGCCACTGGTGTGTCTATAATTGCCCCCTAGTTCTGAAAACACATCCTAAATTACCTGATTTTAGTTCAATGGAATATATTTGATGAGAATTTGAAATCAAAGTAAGAAAACATGACGTATAAAAACCAATTGTGAAGTAAAAACAATAACCACAGGGTAATTGAGGAACATTGATGCAGAAATTACTAAAAACTGGTGAAAAAAATGTATACCAAAATGTTTGAAAGTTGTTGTGGACGATACTAAATACTAAACTAAGAAACAAATACAATATTTATTGCTGTGTTGAGATTTTTTAAAGTTTTTTTTAAATGTAAGACTTTTGTGGCATAATTTTTTAGTAGTTAGTTCATTATTAATTTTTCAAAATAATAATTATGCTATGTTTTAAAAAACGACTAAGGTATTCCAATAAGAACAAGCTGCAGATATTATAAAAAAAATTACAATTCTGATGTATTAATATTTATTAGTCGAAAACATTAAATTTTATAAAAAAATTGCAAGTGTAGGAACATTTTTGTGGTCTACTGTATATGAAAGTTTCACTGATGCTTCAAAATACTTTAATTATATTTGGTGGTGTGAATGTTTCTGAGTAAAGAACATTTACTAAGCACATGGATTATTTTATGAAATTTTTTTATTAGGGCTTAAAAGTGGTATTGTGATAATTGATACTATGTACACACAGTCGACCAAAGCACCAGACTCCAATCAATTTGTACCATGTTTATAATCTCAATCGATTTTACCATGTTTATAAATATACTCTTTCCAATCGATTTTTACCATGTTTATTAATATCATCATCCCAATAAATTTTTACCATATTTATAAATATCATATTAAGGTTGGCTTATTACCACATTGAACCAAAGAAACCAGACATTATTCCATTCATAAATGATTTGACATGCATAATTTTATATATGTGACATGTATAATTATCTATATATTGACATGTATAATTTTATATGATGGCCGTAGGTAGCCTAGTGGTTAGAGCATTGAACTCCAGAACTCTGCCAAATCATTCAAAGCAAAACTGGGTACATTGGCTAGGCAAGCAGATAAAGGCAGTTTTTGTCATTTCCCCATATTAGGAAAACAGAAAGTACTTGAAAGTGTTTCTACTTAGATTAGAAATCATTTGCAGAGTTGGAAGTCGAAGCCTCAAAAATATTTTGAGATTTTAAGAAAATTGAGCCTAAATTCAATTTTCTCTCTTATCCTATTTACTACATAACCTAAAGAGTTGCAGCTTGAGCTTACTAACTTGCAGTCAGATTTAAATGTAAAAAATGTTTAGTACTATGACACTAAATGACTTATACAAATCATTGTTCCCATAAATGAAGAAATTTGCTGGGAAAATGTTTTCGATATTTAGATCAACATATATTTGTGAACAAAGATTTTTTTGCATGCAGATCAAAACAGTAAATATTGATGCAAGGTGGCTGACATTAAATTAAAGTTGTGATTTCACCAAGCAATTAAAAAAAAAATTGTAGAAAAGTGGGATAGGATGGATTTGCATCATTAAACTAATTCTAAAATTAAATATGCTTGCAGCTGTAGATGATATGAAATTAGTTCAATAAATAAATTTAATAAATCCACCACTATTTTATTTAATTTATAGTTATTCATTTTGATGGTACATCTTTTCTGAGATGCAAAGTTAACTAGTGAATGCAATCATTTAAAAAAAGTATGTGTGTGCAGCCCTCCTTTATCCTCCATTTTTACAATGGGGTCCTTCATCCAAAACTGTTGTTCACACCTGTTTTAGGTGAAAAAATGCTCTAAAATTCTTCCCTTTGTTAAAAAGTAATGATTAATATAGACATTACAGAATAACAAGATCTTAGTTTTTGTTGCTATTTTGGTCAAATAATAATACTTTGCAATACATACTTATTACATTCCTTGAATATTTAGAAATGAAATATGACTGTAACAGTAATTATTTTTTTGTTTCATATATTTTTAAAACTGTGCACTTATTATTTGTATTAGAAATATTCAAAAACTTCTTTTTATAGCTTAATTTTTTTAAAGATTTCAGGAGCTATTCAGAGAGATACTCAATTATATATTGGGAATATTTTTTAATATGAAATATATACACCTTTTTTTGGTAGCCTTAATCCCCCCTGCCCTTCCCCATGAAATAATAATCTGAATAAATTACAGCAGAACGTCGATTATCCGAATCAATTGGAACCGGGCACCATTCGAATACGCGATTGTTCGGATAACCGAATGCGATCCATACAGTATATAAAACCGGACACTATACATATGTTGAATATGATCACATGCGGGAAACAGGCTTGAAGAAAAAGCAAAATAGTTGCAAAATGTCGCAATTCTACCTTCATTGTGAAAAATAATCAATTATTTTTCGCTTCAAGGTCTCTGATTCTCTTGAGCAGCAGTAGTTGAGTGGGATAGCACTCTGATTTTTGTTCGTACCTCTCCATAGCTGTCTCTAACGCAGGAAACGCGTCAGAATTTGTTGGACCCTTGCTACTTTCATTGTTGTCCTCGTCATCATCCGTTTCTTCGTCAACAGGGTTGGATTCTTCTTGCATGGAAGTCACAATTTAGTCATCATTTAGCATTTGAAATCCACTGTCTTCTGCATCGCATGCCATCCAGGTTTCTACATTAACAAACACAACAAAAGTGCACATAAACACCCTCTCACTTGGAAACAAACTGACCTAATATTCTATGCAAATGTTTACCAAATCACACAACTGGAATTCCCCAAATATCCCTTGCCTTAGGTTTTCCCATCTCTTTTGGACTCACGCAAAACAACTGGTTGAGCATTGTACTGTTCGAAAACGTATCCGAACTTCAGTTCGGATATTTGACGCTCCGGATAATAAATGTTCGGATAAACAATGTTCTACTGTAATCTAAAAAAAATAATATTCTGATCATTTCGAATTTTCACAGGAAAATTTTTTGTATCAAATGTGCAAATGATGGAATATTAGTTTTGATCATAGCATGTGTTTCAATGTACAACTAGCATTGTATGAAACAGATAAGAATTGTGGACTGTTTACTTTGTAATTCTCATACATAACCAATAATGCTACTGTTCCGTTGTAGAAGACCTTATAGCCAGTTGAATGAGGTCGAACATGGTGAAATAGTCAGAATGCATGAAGCTTGCTGTTCATACTTAACAATAAGTAGTAGCCTGCACCAGTAGCGCACACAAAAAATTTTCAAGGAGGGAGTCCATGGTCGAAAGTCCCCCAACTCGTATCATACCTCAAGACAAAACCAACTGATTCTTCTGATTTTGTTAATAAAAAACAGTAAAAAATAGATTATTTAATTAATAATTAGCATTTATTAACAAATTAGTTTATTAATTACAAGTACTTAATTAAATTTTACATTATATATATATATATATAGGATTATCATCAATTAAAAAACTCAAGGGCTTTGGGGGGTCTGGACCTCTAGGACACCCCCCTTGTGTGCGCCACTGACCTGCACCATTTAGATACAACTGTGCAATGATGCTGGTTGCAATGGGAGCTTAGAGAATGTCTGTATGAAAATTCTGTAATGGGAGACGTTTAAAGGATTGTGTGACAATGGTCCAAGGGAATCATTGTCCAATATCCAATGTGCTTTGACCTCTTCTATTCCACTTGCAGTATCTCTGATCATCTCACAGCCCTCGGTTGTGATGCGATTAAACTCGCAGCAGCGTTTAAGATATCTGCCTTTAATTCTACAACATCATCCAATCAGCATGGTTGCTAGCTGACTGATATTGCATACTGTTTAACAGTAAATAACTCTTCAGGTCTTCAAAGCAGATGACCGTTGGATCTGTATGTGGAGAGGTTGGGGTCACACACACAGCAGTACCAATCAGCTTTTGTTTTACAAAGCCTTTGTGTGAGTTCTATTTCATATAACAACCTGTCATTTCTATTTTTATCTTGCATGTAACTTTATCTATGGAACAATATGCTGATGATATACTGTGACCATGTATTTACCATTATGATACATGATCTTTAGCCGTTTTTCAGCAAGATGTGAATGTACATGGCTCGCATATCTCTAAATGGCTTCTAGGATCATATTCTTCGTACTGGTGATATTCCGAAGAAATTCATTTCATTTGACAAAAGTACTGGTACTTTCGGCAAATGAATGCGCATGAGACATAATTACAGTCATAATCAGGCACCCCAGAATATTGCAGATCTTGAGTAACAGTTGAATGCTAGGCAGAATTGACCACAAGTGGGGATTGGAAATCATTTTTACTTTGATGCACACAAGCATACATTGCCGAATGGGGGATGGATTAATCCATTACTAATTTTAAAATTCAATGTGCAATAGTTAGCCGTTGATAAATCCTACAGCTTTGAATTTTAAATTATTTCATCTATGTGTGAATTTTACTGTTGGTGAATTTCAACAAAACCAGCCACTTTCATGGTACTTCATTTGTTTCTCTCCAAAAGTGTATTTGAATAAAAAATTGCATAATCTGTGTTTTCATAAGCCATTTATTTGCTTCCTCTTATTTCATTTTCATTTATTAAATACAATAAAATAATATGGTATTTTTTTAAAATTTGTAATATTTTTATATTTAATTTTAAATTGTATTTTGGGCATCTGAAGCCAAAAATTATCTGAAAACATACTCTTTTTGAAGTTCATTGTAATTTTCTGTTTAAAACTAATTGATATTTTGTTTTTGCATGCCATCCTCTTCACACTTCTGCATTGCATGTTTCAGGATTTTATCGTAAGTTGTAATTTTAGATATTTCCTTTCAATTTATTTAGCTATTTATTTTCTTAATAATTCTTAGGAATAATTTTATACGCTCAATAGTTATATAGCTCTAATTAGTTAATTTTTGTTTTTTGGTTGTACAAAATATTAATATGTACTAAGAATTATTACTTATTTCCTTTCTGTGAGATCATGGATTTATGTTTTAGTGTTCAGTTATTTAAAAATAATTGTTATAATAATATTATAAAAAGGATGTCCTAATACATCTTTAATTTTGTAAATATATATTGTTTTATGTTTTGTTAATTAGACTACTTTTTGAATCTACCATTAAGTATTAAGTTTGTATATTAGTATAAAAATTAAATGAAGAATTCATTTTCTTATTATTAGCTATGTTTAGCGCCTTTTTAACCCTAAAAGTTATTCTTTAATATTTATGACACTAAAAGTGATGTAGTCAATTACCAGAAAAAGAACTTCTCATTTTTTGTTATTTTGGAACTTTCATTAAACTGCATTGTCCATACTGTAGGGTCTTGTAGCAAATTTGCGTGTTTTATATTTATAAGCAGATGACATTAATAAAACTTAAGTCACTTTCACTTTTTAATTAATTTGTTTATTCATTTATTTATTTTTATGAATTCTATTCATTTCTCATGTATTTGAAATCTGTACTATGAAACATTGAATGTTTAAAAAGACTCTTTTTTTAAAACTGATACCATATGCAATTTTGCTAACTTAATGTAACCATGTTCATGATTCCCAATATAATGACACATGTTTATTTAATTTTTAAAAATTACTGAGGGGCATATTTATTGGTATGTTTTTGAATTTTTAGCAATTTTTGAGTTATTTAAACAATTTTTATAAGTTAAAAAATATATTCCCCATCAATCTACTATTCGTATTGTGAACTGCCCACATTCAAAAATTTAGGAGATTTAGTAATTTATTAGAAAACTATTGTTTTTAATTTCTAAACATGTTTGCATTTGCTATATAAATGTTATTTAGATTATGGTAATCTTTTATTGCTGCAAGCAAAATTTTCATATAACTATGAGAAGTTTTACAATCATTGCTGTAAAATAGGAATTATAATGTCTAAATATCAATTTAAATGCATAATATGATGAGGAAGAACAAAGTTATATTTAAATATAATAGAAATGAACTACATTTTATTTAATTTTGCATGTGCTAAAAGTTGTGAATGTATTTTTATGCTTAGTTAAAGTGAAAACTTATTAAGAGTGCAATTATTTCACTATAACAAGACAAAAAAGTTTTGAAATATTGTTTCTGGTTTTTTTAACAATCTATTCTTGTGAATCTATGAGCGTAATGAAAATTTTATGCTTTATAGTTCTCAGTTTGAGTTTTTGTACATTGCATTAATAAAAGTTTTACTGATAAAAGTATTTTTTAAAATTAGAAATATGAGTGGATTTCTCTCTCCACTCTTAGAATCAGTACCTTTATAGCGTTAAATTATTTCCTTGACTCCAAGTTAAAAAAGTTTTTTTTTTATATTTTCGTTTTTGCATTTTATACCATAAGGATGATTTTTTTAAAAGTCCATGTTTATCATGATTTATAAATTCATGAAGACAAAGAAATTTAATAATAGTTAATATATACTATCTTATGTTTAAGTAATTAAAAAAAATTCTTTTCTGGGTTGGATTAAAATACTTTAAACTGAGGCAGGGAAAGCAATAATAAAACAAGCACAACAACTTTTCGTATGTAACTTTAAGCGTTTTACATAAAAATATAATTGTTAAGGCAATGACCATTACCCATTTGAAGAGATGGAAATAGTGTCCAAAAAATATCTGTCACTGTGTTGAAGATCATCCATAATAGTTAAATGTAAAAATCATTTATGAAATGTTGTTTTGGTCACCTTTACTAATTTTTAGGGAATAAGAGCTTTGAACATAATATCTCATTATATTATTAAAATTGCCGAAAATTTGAAAAATAAATATAAATTAAAAAGATTCAAAAATTCGGATTTACTTGGAGTGAAATGTCTTTCAAACTCTTTTATTATGAATTTATTTTGTTAAATAATATATGCTATACTATTAAAAGTAAAGGAACTTTTTTCCTAATACTTCTGCTTTTCAAAAGTTAAACTTCAGTTGTATGTTTTAATTTCTTTTTATGATAATACCCAAATTATAGATGTGGATAGTAAAAATTTAAAATTTGATTTCAGGATGTACAAGATAATTGGATAGATATGAAAATGACATAAATATTATTCAAAATTAACTTCAAAATGAATAAGTTAAGATCTATAGTTGTTCATTCATAAAAGGATTAGAAAATCAATATTATAAACTATAATTTTTTAAAAAATCTAACGATTAGTCTTAGAGAAATGTATAGTTGATCTTTTAAAATTATGTTTACATTCTTTGTCATGCATAAAACATGAAAAGGCAATAGGAAGAATGTGAATGTCAGTGTTGGAAACAACCTAGAATTTTTTTTATAAGGTCAATTATTACTTAACTATCATGTATTTTCAATTATCATTTACTTAAATGATCAGTATAGTCTATCAAAATTAAGAAAACATGAAAAATATGATTTTGAAAATTTGGTTTATTTTTCTGTACTTTATTACTTTATAAAAGCTAATTAGGCCTGGAAATTGTTCAATTTTGCTGATCAAGTTTGCTATGATATTATAAATGCTAATTTTTTTTAATTCTTCCAGAATGAAACTCTAAACTATACTTAATACTTATTAATTCCTATACTTAATGTTATATTCTCACAATAGTTATTTTTCGAACCCTTAATTTCTCTTTTATAGATGTTAACACCCATTGTGTTGTATTTTGTATTTGAAAAGTTCTGACCTGCAATGAAATGTACAGTGTAAATAAAGATGTAAAAATATTACCAGACAGTGCAATACTCAGTGCATAAAAATAAAATTTTGCACCAACCTCATGAAATATTTATTCATAGAGTCATTTGAAAAGGTTACTGTATTTAATTTAAAATTCACTTATTTTCATTTTTTTAGTATTTTAATTATTTTGTTAAATACCCTACAAGAGCAAAAATAGCAACTTATTCCTTTTTAAACACTGTAACATTATTTAAATATTTTGAAGGTGTAGTATATTTAATAAAGTTGCATGTAATATAGAATTATTTCACATGTTTTTGGAACATCGTGTTGTTGATATGACATTATTTTGGAAGTATTTCATAAGTTTAATTAATTTATTGCCTATGTAACACTTGATGATTATGTTTATAAAAGACTTCCTTTTTTAAAAAGAAATAATACTGCAGTAAAAATTGTCCTTTAAATTTTATTAAGTTTATGAATGTTTAATGAATGAAGAATTACATCAATTGACAATTGAATTTTTTTTTTGAAACACTGGCTATTTTATTTTCAGGTAGAAAAGGTAATTCAATATCAATAATAAATCATTTGGATAGTCAAGATCTACTTATAAAATAATTTATGTAGAATCATCAGATATTATCATTATTATATCTTTTGAATTCTCTAAATCATAAGCATGTAATTTCATCTGGTGGTAAGTACTACCTTATTGCATAACAGGAATGACAAGAATGCGAAGTGAAATACTTTATTCTTCTGTTGTATTAACCTTTTAAATTTTATTTTGTTTCATTTTCTGTGTTCCATCTGCATTTTTTCGTTTTGTGTTTCACTTATTTTTGATGCTTGTTAAATGATTGTTTAAAGATTATATTTTTGTCTTAGATGGACTATTTCCTATGAAAGAATATAGTTCATTAATGTTGTCAAACTTTCAAGCAATAAACTTTAAGTTTCAATACATTTTAAAATAGAATTAATTTTCATTGAATGTTCACTTTCCATATGCATTTCTGACCGCCTGGGTTTTTTTTTTGTAGTTATACTGATGAAGAAATCATATTTTTTAGTAAAATTTTATGTGTATTTCATCATAGTTTTTAGGCTGTGACTTGCTTCTTGTTATTAGTTTCCTTTTGTTTGGTATGGCACTACATTTCCATACTAGCTCATTATCGATTGATCAGTTAGTCGTCACTAATTTTTTTAGAATAACATTCATATTTTTGTAAGTTATTGTATATATATAAGAATTTTAAGATATTTTTGATTTTGTAAATTAGAATTCCTGTTTCGGGAATTCATAAAAAATTTTTTCCTATCCTGAATGCATTTTTTGTGTGCCTTTTTTGTATGTAGAAATCATATTTTGGTTGTACTTTTTTTACTTGCATTGAAAATTGTACTTATTGACATCTTTCTAAAAATTCTGAGTGCTTCATTTGCAGTTATGTTACATTGCATATGTTTCGGTATGTTTGAAGTCAGAAGAAAAATATTTTCTATTTCATAATATTTTTATATCTTGATTTAATGTTCTCTTGGTTTCTTGCATGATTATATTGAGCAACGTTTTCCAACGTTTTTATCGCTGCAGACCTGTCAATATTTTGATTATTGTGTGACTGGCGTGCTGAAGATGGGATGTTGATTGTTTGTATATTAGATAGTTTTTATTTGATAAGTTTAATTTAATTGTATTTAAATATGCCTTCAGAATAAAATACAGTTGTACCAAAAATGAATATAGTGATTTCCATGGAAAGTTGCACAAACCTGAGAGAAATATACCACAGTAAGTAAAATGGAAATAGTTTAATGTCTCTTGGGTGGCCCGGTACTGTTTGTTTCCCGGAACGGTACCAGTAGTGGTTTGGGGATAACAGTTAGTGAGTGCAACTGGAATTCCTGTATGCAATAAGAAAAAACTTATCTTTATACATTTCCCAAACATTAAGTTATAATATTGCTATATTTTCTTTATATTTAGATTACAAGGGGGCATCATTTGAATTATCTAAAAGTTATATATAGAATTACTTTTTAGCATTTTTTAAAAGTTTGATAGTTTTCTGTGTCACCTTGATTTTAATTTGAGTTATTTGTAATGTTTGATAAAATTATATATGATGCACTTTTCTAAATATTATTAATTTTTTTATGAACTTATCTCCAATTTTTGGTTTATAAAAACACATGAAAAATTTTCCTCTTTATAAAAGGAATTATATTTCATACATGTTGTTAAAATCTTTACAGCTCTCTTACTGTATGATAACTTTAATTCTATCATTATACAAGACATTAACTACCAAAAAATTACTTTTATTATAATATAGTAATTACTATCAACAGATGATCAGATACTACCTAATGTTTAAAAATAAGTAACACAAATACAAAGTATTGGTTAGCAAATTTTGTCTGCAGCATGAAATTATTATATTTTGTACAAATCATATTATTATATGCCTCAATGATAAATATAACTTTATTTAACGATAGAAAAATTAAATTCTGCCTCACTTTTCAAAAACAAGATGGCCAGAGAGGAAAGGTGCATGAGATCAAATTACATTTTTGTAACAATCAAAATTCTATTATTGATGCTTTCTGTAGTAGTATATTCTTTTATAGCATTAATATTACTAATGAAGAATTTTACTTTCCAACACAAAGGTAAAGGTCTAATTTGGAAAGTGTTTATGGTGATACATGAGTTTTTTCACTATTTCTATTCAACATCTATATTTCACTAAAAATTTGCTCATGAGCTTAATTTTTTAGTTGAATATTTACATTATTTTCTCAGTCATCTCTATGATTGAACGAATGTATAATGATTAATATAATAATATGCTTGCTCATTATAAATGTAACAAAATAAACACTAAGCAAAAAGGAAGATATTGCAGGCCAAAATAGTCGCATTTAACATAACACAAACTCTATAAGAAAATGAATAAAATTAATTTGTTTTAAAAGGAGAGTTATAGAAATCATGTATTATGAAAACTAAAAGTATCAGATATTTATCAAAAGTTAAATGGTACTGACATCTATGAACAAGAATAGCAAATATTGAAATTTATAAACAAATATATAAAATTAAAAGAGCTTCTTTTTAATGTGAATATTGATTTTGATCTATATATGATCTGTTTTATAATGTTGTGTGTAGGTAATCTGGTTAGTTGGTTATTTTTAATTTTAACAAGATTTACATAATTAGGATGAATAATTTTAGATATTAGCTCATTAAGTTCATCAATTTATCTGTATTGATAAAAAGCTGCTGTTAATCTTTTTTTCTCCATAATATGTAAATATAAATTATTAACTGTTGCCGTGGCAAATCCATCTTGTAGTAAGCCTCCAATCTGTTTTATGTATTATTTATATAATGAGTATAGTTTTCTTGACAAGAATCGTTAAAATTTTGAAACACTTTACTACACTATTTAGACCTTAATTATCATAAATAGTTAAAAGAAAACTATTATATTATTAATATGCATTTTGTTGAATAGGTATGTTTGCTATTTCTAGTGATATTCACATACATATTTATATGTATTTTAAAATTAATCAAAGCAAAATATAGACTCAAAATGCAATCTTCATGATGATAGTGCAGCAAAATCTTGGGAAAAAAACTTCAAAAAGGAAAAAGATAAGAAAGTTAATTAGTTAAACCAAAGCATAAAGACTTTATTCTCCAGAACTGTTACTGATTGAGGACAGTATTGTAGGTCTAAGCAATCTTAATTGACCAATCTGTTCCACTCTGTATTATACATAATGACATTTTCAAATAATCAGTGATAGAAATCAAGAACAGAACTGAGTAAGGCCATGAAAACAATGTGCCAAACTGTTGGAACCTCTGATACTTCAGATGAGGATCATGTTGCATAAATCATATGATCGAAAGAAATGAAATAATAAATGAATGCAAAATTAACTAGGAATTTTTTTTAAAAAAATGTATCAGTTTCAGAGGTGACGGTATTTTTAAAAATATGTGAGAAGGAAATTCTATTTAGAAAGGAAAAAATGTAGAAAAATGTTAGTATACAAATTGAAGCATGTAAAATATGTAATATGAACAAAAGAAATAAAGAGAGAGATGTGCACAAAATTATATAAGTATACTTTAGACTATATATATACTTTTTAAAGACAATTATAAAGAAATAAAATGTTAAAGATTAGGGATAAAATGTTTAATGGCAACATATGTTGAATTTAAGTGGATAATTTATTTTGCTAGCATTAAAAACTTTTAAATGCATTAACCTGTAATTGCTCTAAAGGGGTGGAAACTCAATTTCCCTATCTAATGAATTTTTCCGCCTTCGATTCTAAGTCGCACTCGATTTACAGTACCATTAATATTGAAAATAAAGTGTGGCTTAAATTCGAATAATTATGTTATTTATAAATTTAAATGTGAATATTACTATTCCAATATTAAACTTTTATCATATATATTAGAAAGTGTATATACACACACATTTTTCTAAGATTCAATAAATATTCTAAATAATCCTTCAAAACACTATATTGAGATCACGCTAACATCCTATTGACTTCTTGTGTAACTTTTGAGTAGTATATTATAGGATTAATACCAACTTTTTTTTATGTCACACAATTTGTAGCTCATGTATATTTGTCACGTATTACTTTATATTATTTTAGTTGTACATCGTAATTATTTGTTTTCATCTGATCATTTTTTTAAATCGTTACACTAATCGTAAATATTTCGTAAATTGATTGTTTAGCAGAAGTTCTAATTTAATGTAACTTTTATTTCAATGTCCTTAAAATTGCTGCAGCTTGTGTTAAAGAGCTTTGCATTATTATTGATACACATAACAGTGTATTTTTTTGTTTTAAATTATTAGGAGTTGTTACTTTTAGGATAAAATTTGTGTGTAATATAAAATTTTTATAGATGTACAGAAGTATATATTGTTACATATACAAACAGTCTTAAAATATTACTGTTGCTCTATCAGCTTTATAATCATCTCTAAATTCTTTGAATCGTGTTCATTTGCATTTTTCGTTTTTCTCTAATCCACATTTAGTGGGGTTTTTTATATGAATAAATTGCTAGCTTGCAAAATTAAGGGAATAATGAATTCTTTTGTTGGCAGATGTTAAAATTCACTTAAATGTTTCTCCCTATCTAAAAGATTTTCATTATCTTGATTTTCATTCAAATTGTATTTGCTTGAGAATTTGATTGAAAATTGAAACTTCTTTGTCTCAACTTTTGAGCAATAATGTCCATGTTCAAAGTACCGTATTTTCCTGTATATAATCCGCAGCAGCGTATAATCCACAAAGCCGTTTTTTCGAGTGTGAAAATAAAAAACGTTGCATAATCCGCAGCGCCGTATAATCTGCGGCAATTTTTTTGGCGAATAATCCAAAATATATACTGCCGATAATGTGGTGTTAGATAAAAAAAATACACAATATGATTAAAATTATAAGTAATAAATTATACAGACGAAATATTTTTTTGTAAAATTCTTTTTATCGGACATTTATTGTTACCATAATTTCTAAACATTCGTTTTAAAAATCTGTAAATTCTGAAGTCTAAAGGCTGTAATTTCTTTGTCAGTCCTGCACGTATTAGTTGCAGATGCGGACTTCAGGGCATTTTTAACATTCTCTCTGGGATGTGTTTCATCGAGTCCATAATTAAAAAGCTTTGGGTCACATTTTTCAAACTTAGTCTTTTTATTTTCCTCTCCATAATTCTGTGTGTGTGAATATTTGATTCGTCAACGTTAAACAATCTTGCAGTGTCCCGATTTCCTACTTCAGTAGCCTTTTTTTAACGTTTATTTCAAAATTAGTCATGTAATTTATAAGCTTCCGCTTCAAACAGGACTATATATGCTTGAATATTTGCATGACCAAGCAGCTCGGGTCAAGACAGAATGCGAAATGATGCCAGCGACTAGCAACTGTAATATTTTTGCAAGGAACCGAATTCGTTTTTTACGTAATTGGACAAAACTGATTGTAGCTGAAATACGTCGGCAGAGTCGAAAAAGCTTTCAGCGCCATCTATTATTTATTTTATAAAACATTAATCCTATTTATTTCAAAACTTTATTGTACTCGTTTCTGATGGAGAATGTTTTTTTATCATATTATCCGCGGTGGCGTATAATACGCACAAGGAAATTTGAAAGTGTTATTAAATCGTTATTTTCGTGTTATTAAATCGATATTCTACACTAATTAATTTCTAGCCTTTCTCTTTCAGATCCATTCATTTAAAAAATAAAATGACCAAAACTTTTTTTCCTGCGATATTTTAAAAATTAGACCAAATTTTTACTCAACATAGAATAACTTCGTTGTTTATTAAACTTACCGCACGAAATTTTTTTCCATGTTTAAAAAAATATTATCCGTAATTTGTACGAAGATTGAAAAAATTGCTTAAAAATTACGTATTTAAAAAAAAAATTGTGATTTTCGTAGCTGTTTTTTTAGAAATAACTTAAACAGTAGTAATTTGTACAGTTTTTATTTCAAAGTACGTTATTTTTGCAAATAGTTGGTGATGTTTGAGAGCATTAATGTAAAAATTATGCCCTTAAAATGAAGGTAATGATTTTTAAAATAATTTAAAATACGCGATTTTACATTTAGCCAAACATTGGCGTCGAAAATTAGCTTTGCGCCAATGACTTTTGACCTGTTTCGCCTTCGACCGCATCTAGCTCAAAGGTTACACTAAAAAAATTCTGCCTTAAACAGGGGGAAATCAGTAACTTTGGCGAGTGAAAAAGTTACTTTTTCGTCAATTTTTCTTTATATAATTTTGAAAATTAAGTAACTATATATGTCAGATTAAGATGATAAAATGCATTCAATGCATTTCTGAGATTCATTTAAAATATTTATCAGTATCGAAATTTTTGTTCTCTTTCATAAAACTTATAGTTTACTTTAAAATAATGCCTAATGTATATTTCTTTTTTTGACATATAATTCCGTAAAAAAAAAAAAAGGAAAATTTTGCCCATTTCGAAATTTTGTGTGTGGAAATAATCAGTTAAATAGGCATAAATTCCTTAAAAAAAAAACTATGTTCGTATTATATATTCCTACTGCTAAGTGTCTAATTCTTATTTTCTGGGTTCAAATCTAGAGGATTCCATTTTGTTCATTTCTGCTTATTTTTCCCACCCCGTAAATTAATTCTCTCTTCTTCAATGATTGAATTCACTTGCTGCATCCCCACTGATCTGAAATTTACTTCATTTTCAGTGCTGCCATTATGTAAGCAAATGGTATGTCACAATTAATTGCTAAATGAGCAATTTTAATCAATTTGATTAGAAAATAATTAATAAGTTAATTTTTTATAATATACTTTTTTTCGCAGATACGTGTTTAAATAATTTAATTAACACAGAGTGGAATGAAAAACTATAAAATTAAAATTAAAAAAATTAAATGTTTTTATCAAATAGTATTATTTTTTTTTTGAATGTTTTTTTCAGTGAATGTTAGCATATAAACTAGGTTTCCCCCAAAAGTGGATTTTTAACACTTACATATGTTTAATCAAACACCCAAACGTTTCAAGAATTATCTGTAGAATTTTTTCTATTAGTATTTATTGATAATGGATTTAAATTAATATATTTTTTTTAAATCAAAGAATGTTTCTATTATTTTATTATTAAATTATTTGTTAAAGAAAAGTATATCGCCTATTATTTAGGATAAAAATACGTTCTAGAGACATTTTTAAGCTAACTGTAGGTAACGATTGATTGATTAATGAAAACCTGAAAATTATTTTATTATTTTAGATTCCTAAAAACTATCTATTATAAAATAAATGATTTTTTTAAAATCAAGCATCAGAATAGTTTTATGAGTTTTTATGAACATTATTTCTAAATCGTTGCGTATGAATTTATTTTCGTGTTATTAAATCGATATTCTACACTAAGTAACTTCAAGCCTTTCTCTTTTAGATCCATTCATTTAAAAAATAAAATGACCAAAACTTTTTTCTGCGATTTTTTAAATATTAGACCAAATTTTTACTCAACGTTGAATAACTTCGTTATTTATTAAAATTATCGCACGAAACTTTTTTTTCGTGTGTAAAAAAATATCATTTGTAATCTGTACGAAGATTGAAAAAATTGCTTAAAAATTACGGATTTAAAAATTTTTTTTGTGATTTTCGTAAAGTACCGTTTTTGCGATCATGAAAAGTTTAAAAAAACACTGGGAAGATTTATTGAGTTTTTTGCGCATGCGCGGTAGAATTAGTGAAGGTCAATGTTACGTTTCAGTTTTTGAACGAATTATAATAAAACACTCAAAATACTAAAAGCAATCATTTAATAATTTCTTCATTGAAAAAAGATAATTGCATGAAACTTTTTTCCCGTGTTTCGAACATTTCAAAAAATCCTCTGAATTTTTCTTCAAGATTTAAAGTAGTAGTGAAATTTTGTAATTTGAAAAATTTCAACTTTTGTCTTTTTTCAACATACAATTATTTTTAAGAAATCTACGTTTTCATTTCGGGGGGCTAAAAAATTGCAACGAAAGAATTCAAAAGTGAGTGAGTGATTTTTAATGTCGCACTGTTCACCTACTCGAGGGTTTTTGGCGACGGACATTGAATTTTCAACCATGGTCAAGTGACGAGGACGACACCTGAGCTTTCACCCTTCTCTCCTAATTACCACACCAACACAAGAACAAATTTCGAAAAAGGGAGTTTTAATGACATAGTTAAAGAAATTACTGACAATGCGCGCATACACACACATAAGTGCTATCGACATGAGGGAAAAAGGAAATTCCCCTGGGGATTATATGTATATAAGTTATTCACTCGGTAAAAGCCCGTGCAACGCCGGGCCTGGGGAGAGGAAAGAAACAAAGAAGTCAAAGTAATTTCGAAAAATATTATTGGATGTGCTGATTTTGTGAAGAGAAGGGAAAATGTTAAACGAGAAAGCCATGATACGCACTCAAGGGGCATGCACTCACATCGTACGCGTTACACCCACATAAAAGTGAAGGCATTAGAAAGAAGGAAGGAAATTAACATGGGGATAAGTTATACCCTCGGTAAAAGCCCGTGCAACGCCGGGCCATGAAAGCTAGTTTCAATAAGATTTTCTAAGGTAACACAAAAAATAAAATGGCGTCTAACTTACTATTTGGTGGAAATTTTGAAAGATTTTTTCGGAGATAAGTCTTTGTATGACAGAATTCCTGAAAATCTCTGCATTTCAAGATTTTATTTTGTAAGTATCTTTTTTTTTTTTGTTATTATGAGAATATTATTTGAAATAAGAATAAATTAACTCTTACCTCTCTATCTAATAAGAATAAATTAAGAATAATTAACTATTTATTTACAGTGATCTGCATTTGTTTTTGAATACTTGCATTTTAGAATGATTTGTTTTTGCATTTTTATTCTTAAAAATTTAAAGTATATGAATGAAAGGCATACAGTTATTTTCAATTATGTTAAAAATTTTCAAAACTTGTTTTGAAACTTCTTGTATTTTAGCATTTTTAACTCACAGTCCACATTAGTAATGAATATGTAAATAACATAGTAATTATTGTTTAGTTTATTATACTATAAGCTAATAATTTACTTTTTCTATATGGTTTAAAATTAATGAGTACCCCTCCCCTTTCACATAAGAATTTCTTTTTTTTTTTGCATTCATCATCAAAACTTTTCAATAAAATACTTAAAATATTTTTCTTACTCTGCTCTCCAATTCATTCACTATTTGTGCAAAAAGATTTAAATAAGGAATGTATAATTAAGTAATGCAAAGACATTGTAAAATAAGTGTAAACTAATATTTAAAGTTCAATGTATTAAGCATTATTAATTTGATAAAATAGTTATGTCCCTTGTAAACTTGGTTTTTAACCAAATGTTTCTATGTTTTCATTAATATTGTGTAAATATTTGTATTGAGTTATATTTTTCGAAATAAAAACTAAATTATCCATGATAAAGATTACTTAAATCACATATTTAAAACATTATTAATCATCATTCTGTTTTTAATCTTCTTACTTCTTTTAATACAGGATATCAATTCTGAATAACTTACTGAATGTTCCATAATCAAGAATAAAGGAAAAAAAGTGTTATAGTTTTGTATTGTGAAATAAAGTTGAATATGTTGTCTATGACTTTTTTTCCCTTTGTATACCATGTGATTTTGAAAATATGTGCTCAATTTGCACAGTGATATAATCTTTTCAAAACTACCACCATCTGTAAAGAAAAAAGAATAAAGATGACTTCTTCATTTATTACATAAATGAAAATATTATCCATTACCTTTTAAAATTGTTACAAATTAAGTTAAATTTCGCGGCATAAAACATTTAACTTTTATTACTTTAAAGAAAGGTTTGTAAATTTGATTGCCCTTTTAGATGAAATTGACCAAGTCAAGCAGAAGCAACTTCTAAATTTCTAAAAAATTATAAAAGATTTTTAAAATATACATTTTTTAAGAATTTCTAATAAGTGATTTGAAAATTCTGTAGATCTAATACTCCCAATATATTTTAGTTTTCGTAGTTTGTTTGCACAAAGATCTATTTATACAGAATACAATATAATTCCAATAAATTTAAATTAAAAAAAAAAACTCTTTAAAAGGAAGAAAAATGAAGTATTTTTACTTTTTTGTATATTTTGGAAAACAGGTTATATTTTGCAGAAAAACTATTTAATTTCAGATTAGATTTTATCATGTGTTAATAGTTGTAGTTATTCTTCGTATTATGTAGTAAATTTAATTTTCCTATCATATCATCAAAATTTGGATAAATTCATTTGCTGCATAGGTTTTCTTTTTATATGAAATACAAGAGATATGTATTCTTCCGACCATACTCCTCTTAAATCTTTTATTTCATTAAAACAAATTTACTTATATTCCTATATGAATCCTTTGTAATTGAGAGAAGTCAGAGTGACCTATTCTAAAGGTGCAATAATTTTTTTTTTTTTTTTAATTTCCCTATGAAAAATGTTTTGTTAAGAAAGTTTTCTCATTTACCATTTCAACTGTCTGTTTAATAGAGTATTTTATTTGTGTTGCAGTTAAATTTGTTTTGATGTAGATGTCTTAATATTCCTTATTTATTTCAGTCTGATGAAGTTTATCTTGAGGCTCCTCTTCAGAACATCACTTTTTCTCCAATGTGTTTGGACAAAGTTGCATTGGAGCCATCACCAAATTTTTCATCACGGCAGTTGAATACTGTAGAGACAAATAAAGGGTACTTTTAAGAAATTTTATGCATTATATATATATATTTTCTTACTTTTCTTTAAGAAAACTTTTAAAATGATTGAAATTTATTTATTTTATATATCTTTTTCTAGAGTTTTTCCAATTTTTGGAGAAGTGAATTGTTTAAACCCACAAGACAGTAGACAATACTTGTTTTGTCTTACTCCAAAACCTGGTACGCAGAATTATTCTAAATTAGTTAAGAATGTTGCCAGTATTGGAAAGCTTGACATAGTTTGGAGAACAAGTATGGGAGAAAGGGGGCGTTTACAGACATCTCAACTAGAGAGAATGGTAAAATTATTTACAAAAGTTTTGTGTAATTACATTAACACCTTGCATAGGAAAAGTGAATAATTTTGTGGCATTTTTCGCAGTCTTGAACATTATCTTTCAATACTTTATTTACTGTATAAAGTTGCCATTTCAAAAACTAGTTTATGTTGGAAATTGACTTTTATTATGTTTGGTTTGGGGCCCGTGGTATCCATATAAGCCCCTACTGCCTCCGGACTGAAGTGATCATTTTGGTCTAGGGGTAAGTCGTGCTTACAGAATGCAAGGTACTGAAGACAAATTCTCTTTCAATTTCTTGTTTGTGGCTGCGTAACTTCTGATTCTCAGTAATTTTACGTTTTGAGTGAATTAAAATAAGGAAATCTTTTCCCAAAATCGATGGAATTCTATATAAATGCTGCTTATTACAAACTTAATGTATTATTTTGCCCGAGCCTAGTAATTTTTTTATTTTGCAAATGGAATCTTTTTTTTTTATGCAGATTTTATTTTAAATATTGTTCTGTTCTTATTTTAAGTATTGAACTTCGCTCTGTATAATTGAACTATTTTTATCTCAAACATTTGTGTAAAGAATGCTTCTGATTGAATATGGTTTTTAAAATTATGTACTTAAATTTATGCATTTGGTTCAGCAATCATTTGTCGTAATATTTAAGTTTCTTGAGCATTCTAGATGTTATAGCTAAAAATTATTCAATATTTCTTTGTTTCCTACATACATGTATGTACACTAGATCAAGAGTGGCCCACAGGGAGTTTTTTTTTTTTTTGCATCTTGCCAAGACAGTAATATTTGAATTGAGATTTCTTACCCATGCCTGATCATAAATTCTTGTCTGAAGGTGTTTCTACAAAGAGATTATCTACTGAGTTTGGAGGACGAGGTCTCCAGATTTAAAAAAAAAATGAGTTTAACTTCAATTTGCTCAGTTATCCCTTTACTGTTGATATTTATACAGCATCTGATGAGCAACAACTTGAACTTATTGATGGGCAGTCAGATGACTATGTAAAGGAAATGCTTTATGCTATCGCATTGACTTTTACAAATGTTTGTCAGCTGAAAAATTTCCATTTATGAAGGAATTTGCAGGAAAATTGTTCTTTATATTTTAGTCAACATATATTTGTGTGAGCAAAGTTGTTCTTATATGAAGATCAACAAAAGTAAATATAAATGAAAAAAGGAAGAGATAAACGTGCAGGTTGTGATGAGAATTTCAACAAGCCATCTCATTACTGACTCCAAAAAAAAGGGGGGGGGATATCAAGGTACACTTTTCTCATTAAACTATTTCTTATTTAAATGTGCTTGCTACACTATAGATAGTATGAAATTAGCATGATAAATAAATTGAATAGAGCTGCCACTATTTAACATATCTATTTTAATGAATTCAATCATTTTAAAAAGGTGCGATCCACCAGTATCCTCCACTCTTACTATGTGCCCCGCTAGCCAAAACAAGTTACCCATCCCTGCACTAGATCATTATTTATAAACATTAGATGTGTTTATATGGGAAGGTAAATTGATAACACAAAGTTCATAGAGTTTTGAAGTTCTCTCAAGTTTTAATTAATATTGTGGCAAAATTTTTCCTAATATATTGAGTGTATTAAATCTTTACTTAATAAGTAAATTAAATGTATTTAATTAATTACCACATTTTTGGACCGTAAAATGAACATTTTCGCTTGGAAAAAAATGTATTAATGGAGTGTATCACATCGATATAAAGTAATTTACTAGTTGTAGTAAAATTTTTCTAAAAATTGTCTCATAAATTTGGAGTGTCTTGTGGTTTGTAAATTATTGTAAATAGTGTAAATTGTGACATTTTTTCAATGTTAATTTAATTTTTCTCAGGAGCAGACATTATTTACAAATGGTACTTTTTATTGACTTGCTTTTAATCTCAAAGAAAAAGATAATGAATTTTAAAATGCCATATTACAGAACATTTTACTTTTTCAGGATTGTTCGCAATTATTACATTCTCCTTTATTCCTACTTCTGAGAAAATTTGATTAATTTATTAACCTCAGAAAACAGAAATTTTTGTCCTATTTAGAAAATAAATTTGTTTGCATTTCACAATATAAATTGTATGTTATTATTTTAATTTTATCTTGGGTCTGATTTTTTATATCAAATTCCTTAGATCTTCAGTTCTTTCTTGATTTGTCTGATGAATTTTATTAGCGTAATTTATTGCCATTCACTTAATAGATTAAAATAATATTAATGAAGTATCAGGTCTCTCATTTGACATCATTGTAATTAATATCTGAAATGTAGTATTAATCAACATTTAATTTTTATTTATATTAAATTATTTTTGCTTGAATTTTTCTAAAAATAAGTCACATTTATATATTAAATAAAAAAAAATATATTGTGTGTATCTGAAAATAACACTTAGTCACAGTAAATGTTTTAAAACAAAATTAAAAATGTTTCAATTAGCCATGATCACTTTTAAATATATTCTTATTGCGAATTTGAAGTATCTTTTCTATTTTTTGCTAGTTTGTTCATGATTATTTCTTTCTGCAATAATTGATATTTGATATGTCATTTCCAATTATATGAAATAGTTTCATCAATATGTTTCAAATCCTTTTAAATAGGCACCTGGCTATGGAGAGATTCGTCTAATTATTACAGAAATTCCTAGCATTGTATCATTGGAGAAACCGTTTCCAGTTACGTTTAAAATTATTAATGCATGGTAAGATACTTAATAAGAATTACTTAAATGTTAATAAGTAACAAAAAATAGTGAGTATTTAAAGCTATCGATTTATTTTGTTATAAAAATAATTTAGTAATTTAAGTTCTCATTTTCTTTCCCAATTTTCCTTTTCATGATTTTCAAATTGTTTGATGTATGTTATCATTCATTGATTTTCATATCATTCATAACAAATATGAGCCTTGAAGTGTTTTTTAAGGCTTTTCATATGTCTTATTTTAAAGCATCATGTATTTTCTTTGTAAAGTACAAAATTGTATTAACCTTAAATTTATAGGTGGTATTTTTGTGATGAATAAAGGTAATTGAATAATAATTCTATTCTTTATTTTATGGGCAAAAACTGACAGTTTGTCATATTTACAGATTAAAAATATTTTTTGTCTGTTGTGTGTAACGAGAAATGTCTCTTTTCCATCAAAAAACATGAAATAAGAAAAATTGGGAATTTTCTTTATTTTTTTTATCCTTAAATAACTTGTTATTTAAGGAAAGTTTCATGATTTTTCAAATAGGTATTTTTAGTATGTGATTTTAGAGAAATTTTGAAAGTTATTCATTTCTCTTTGTAGTAATGAATTCATGAGGTAATCTAAGGTAAATTATTGCTATACAACTTTTCTACTTTCAAGGAAAATTAATTTTCAGAATTAAACGTGAACTTTCAAATTAGAATAGTATTTATTTTTAATCTATAAGACATTGTATCTATTTACTTTTTAAAAATGATAAACAACAAATGATGTGATTGCGTATAATAGAATAGCATTAAATCTCAAAACATTTTTTATGAATAAAATGTTTTTAGTATATATAGTTTTGAGTTTAAGGCCTATGTTATGAAAAATTTTCTTTCCCTATGGTTCAGATTATATTAGGAATTATTTTTTAATTAAAATGTTTAAAAAAGTTACAGTTTATACATACAGTAAAAAAAGTAATTCTGTTTTGAATGTGTGTTTTCCACTCGAATGTGAAGCAACTTTAGATGTGATTTATTCCAACTTGTACTATTTAATTTTGAAACTCTTAATTATTCAGTAGTATATTGTCCCTGCTTTATTTTTCTAATTTAGGTATTTGTTTGTTCAAAAATATTTTAAAGCTAAAAAAATACCTACTGAGTTCTGGAAATCTTATTCTTTTTGTGTTTTGGCAAGATGTTGCATGGAGTGAACAGTAAATATGAATATAAATATTTGATAATAATATTTAATGCCTCGTAATCCTTCAATTGCTTCAGGAATGTTAATTACTTTATAACTTATATAATTACTTACTTAATAACCTTAATTACTTTCTGATAATTTTGTTTGATGTGTTTTCATTACATTGACCTAATACAAGTTATTTCTCCTAAGCACATTTCAACTAATATTTAAAAAATCCGTATTTTTACCTAAAAACCTATATATATTAATATCGTGCTTAAAACACATTACAAATAGAATAATTCATCATTCAATCAAAAAACAGCAGCTATTTTTGGAATGGCTTTCTATAAAATTAAGTTGTTCTGAGAATGGTTGGAAAACATGCAACTTATAATGTTGATCAATTGCACATGTTTTTATGCTGCATATGTATAGTTATTTTCTAGTAATTGTTTTTAAATCATATATGTTTTTTTTTCTTAGTGACAGATCTTTAGATTTATTATTTACTCTGCGTAATTCATTCTCAAATGGAATATTATGGCATGGCATTTCTGGACAAAAGTTCAATAATGTAGAAAAAGGATCTTCTGTTACTGTTTCATTAGAAGCTATTCCTGTAAGACCTGGATTGCAGGTTAGTATACCTATTTTATAAGTATGCTCTATCTATTCATAATAATTTATTACATCTAGTGAGGCAGTATAAAAGTTTCTGAGAGTGTTTCCCTCCTGTTAAATTGTATACTTCTTGCATATATACCAAAACTGAAATATGAGATAGTATATGCTTATTTTAAAACAGAATTACATTTTAATGTGTAACAAATGCAATTAAAAAAGATAAGAGCTGAACATGACATGATATTTTGTATTCAATTTGTTATTTATTTTATGTTTTATTTAAGTGAGATGGATGATAACTAACCCGGACCCCTCACCCCTATTTGGTTTTGTCATGGTATTCAATTTGATAGATGTACGAAGTGAATGTACAACACAATAGTTTTTATAAAACAACTCTTTTCCATTTTATATTGGATGGAAGTTGGGCATTTGTGGTAAAGACAGCATGCCCTTTCATTATATAATTAGGGTTTCATCTACCAATAATATCAATGAGAAAATGAAACAAATTTAGCATTAAAAATGGCGGAGGAACTTGAAATTAGTATAACCTTGTATTTTGGCAAACTGTTTGACTATAGTATTCAACATTTAAATGTACATCTACATTTAAGATAACATTTTTGTCTACCATGAGGTTACATCCCTTTCAAAGCTATGTGTTACAATATTCATTTACCATTCTTGCAAAAGTGATAGATTGACATTTTTGATATTAATGGGAAGATATCAAATTTTTTAGTCATGCCAAAGTTCCAAAATTCTCGAAAAGGATATCTAATTAGATAAAATGTTTGATGTAAGGATGGATGTCAAAATTCAAAATTCTTTTTCTATTAGGAATGAAAACTCTGCATTAATTCTGGGGCACAATGTATCATTCTGGAATATAAGTTCACTCATGTACTGTATTTTTTTTTTTATGCATTGAAGTATTGACTGAATTTTGTGCAAAGATTTTGATTTTTAATAGCAGCAGTATAATCAGTTGTAAAACTTAAAAAAAATATTATGGTGGTTTTGTTCACATAGCATGGTCTTGTTAATAGTTAAGTGGTGGTTTTTAATTTTTTGTGAGATGAGTATCTCTGTTGAGGGTTTTTGTTTTCCTTTCTTGTACATTACTTTATAAATAAATGTTTATCATTTTCCAGGCCATATATTCAATAATGAATTTTTGGTTGGTTTCATAATACTGTTTAGTAGATTTTTCATTAATCATGCCAGTCAAATTTGATTTTGTCATATTAAATCTGTTATAGCCTTACTCGAACCCGGCTACTCGTGCGTAGCGATTTCACATTTGTGTTTTGGTCAGGATGGAATAACTCAGTCACTACCTAAAAGCATTCATGTCTACACTCTTTGCAAATATAAGCATGACTTTATTACACACTTTTAAAATATCCTATTATCTACACTAATTAAAATAATCAATAATATGGTAAACTCGCAACAGAGCCCGCATACCATCGTTCACTATGTCTCCCTTACATACCCGTGCTTTCATAGCGCCCTCTACATTTGAGCTCTAACAAATCTAAAGGAATGATTTAAAAAGGGGAATTTTGCATGCTTTTTAAAAGTTTTTCTTTGCCTCATTTCTATAATTTATAATCAATTTCTTGTGTTTAGATTTAATGATTTTCAGTAGACTACTGAACCTTAACCCCTTGCATACCAGACTGCACTTTCTAGTATCTCCAGAAATCCCAGATTTGACCTTGATTTTACAACGCACATTTCATTTTTCTTTTTGATCTCCGACGTTTGTTCGTGTTTCGTTTCGCCTTCTAAAGTTTTTTCTAACTCTTTTTGATGTTTATTTCTACTTTTTCTTGCCATTATGGCATCATTGCGGGATTTTAAATGGAAGTGGTATTGAATGAGAATATTAGCTGGAAACCAATGAATAAGACAGTGACTCTGTTTCGGATTTATCTATTTATGCCGAAGATGAAGAAATAGAACAAAAATTACTATAAAATGTAACGCATGTGGAAAACCTTTTTGTTCCAAGGAACATTTTGAGCAATTTCTCAAAGATTTGTAGTTTAAAATTTAATTTTCCTATTTTTTCAAATTTTTGTAAGCCAGACATTTTGAACTTTTGTAATTTTATACAATCTCAATAAAAGAATATCTACCTTATAATGTTTCCTGTGCTGGTTACACATATTGATTGTACACTTAAATAAGCCACTTATCTACATGATGTTACAATGGGATTTTTCCCTCTTCATAGCATGTATCCACTAGTGGTTACATAGTACATTAGAGGTTAATTTTATATTCCTTTAAAATACATTATTTTAGTTTTTCTGTAAAAAGTGTACTTTGTTGTTTTAGTAGTGTTTCTGTTTTTCAGTGCATACATAGAATGTCTGATATTTGCATTGATGAATTGTAGCAAACATTTTAGATTAAAATGTAGAATTGATGAAATAATTCAAATCAATCAACATAATAGAATCCTAAATGGAAAATTTATGTATCTTTCTATTTCTATTGTTGTAAATAAGGAGAAATTTGTAAGGCAAAATATTGTTAAGCTTTTTTTACCCTTTCTCAGTTAGTTTTAAATTTTTTAGTTCTTAATTTTGAATAGAACTTTAGCAGCATTAAGTGTAGCCTATCTCATAAATAAAGTACATAAGAATTAGTACAATTATATAAAATATTTAACTATCTCTCAATTTGGAAGAAATACTCTAGTGGAAAACTTGTATCATAGAATTAATTAGTTTAAATTGGCACAGTTCTCTCTTCTGAAATAATTTCATTCACATGTTATACTAAATATTTTATGATCCTTTTCTTTATTCTCATAAGTATATTTAATTAAAATAAAACTTACGAGCAATTTCCTTATTTTATTTCTTTATTGAAATTATATTCCTTTGTGTTAAGTGTTTTTCTAGCATAAATTTTAAATCTTTTTTTTTTTACATAGAATGTTTCTGGTCTTGTTGTAAAAGAACTTTTCCTCAAGCGGATATATAATTTTAATGACATAACTCAAGTTTTTGTCATCCCTGAAGGATCAAGATGAAAGCTGAACATTTAATGGGAAAAAAGAATGTATAAATTGTGTTTATCAATTTGTTAAAATTAATTTATGAAAAGATAAATTTTGAGCCTATATTTAAAATGTATATTTTATCTAAGAATAGAATTAAAATTTAACTAAAAGAATTATATAAATGTCTCTGTTTTTATCTGAATCTAAATGCGATGAAAATTTTTGATGGTTGTATTGTATTTTGAGAGGGGAGAAGTATATTACAAAAAACTCTTAAAATGTGTGAGGTGTTCTGTATTTTGCAGCAGTGCAAGGTGAGTGTATCTGTTGTTTGTAAAAATAAATTTTTACTTCTGAAACTTAAAACTGAATTTTAAACTTTTAAAAATAATTATTATATTTCAGTAGCATGTTAACTAAATTAACAGATACTTGTTTTATAATTTATTTTGAATATAATTATTTGAATCAATAGTGGCATGCACAGAATCTTTTATGGGCAATGTTGATATATTTTAAAAAAAACATGTGTAGATGTGAAAGTATCAAGACTTGAATCAATATGCTAAAAATTAAAACTCTATTGTCCTGGGGGGGGGGGCACCTTTTTATATATCTTTGTAAATATGTATCTATGAGGAAAGATCAGAAAAAAAGGTAACAAGCTGCAGCAGCATTTGAAAACTATACATTGAGGAGAAGTTTTGTTTCCCCAAAGTGGAGACACAAGGCGCTACTTGACATACAGTTGGTGTATAGGTAGGTAGTGTAAGTTCCAAGACGGTTCAGGGTGTTTGAAGTGGCAAGACGCTTGGAAATTTGGTCTTGTTTGGAAGTGCAAGCCATGATTCGATTTTTATGGGCAAAGGACGTGTCCGCATCCGACACTCATGGTAAATTCGGGGAAGTTTATGGTGAAGAAGCATTGAGCAGACAACATGTAGCAAACTGGTGTTGCTCTTTTCAATCAGGAAGACAGGATGTCGAAAACCCCGCAATATGGCAGGAAGCTGTTGGCCAAGTTCTTCAACAACAGTCACCCCCTCCCCAGACACACACAGCCCAGATTGGGCACCCAGTGATTAATTCCTGTTTCTGAGGTTGAAGGAGGACTTATCTGGCAAACGGTTCTCTGCAGACAGTGCTGTAAAAACATCTGCCGAGACTTGGCTCAATGGGGCAGGGGCCTGATTTCTACCAAGACAGGTTAAACAAGTTGGTTCTGCTTTCTGATAAATGCCTAAACAGACCTGGTGATTATGATGGGCATGTATGCCTCTTAATCCCCTTTTGTATTTTTTGTCTATTGTTAATAAATATCTCTTTATTCGACTTGTAACCTTTTTTTTGTCACCTTTCATGTATTGTTCAACAAATACAGTTCAATCTGTGATAAAATACCCAAAGTATTCAGAAATTGATTTTGAAGAAACAATGACGTAATACCAAAATATGCTATATTAACATTATTTGTGAATTATATATGATATTTATGGTTTATCCAGTTTAAAAAAAATAGGATGTTGAAAACAGGGTAATATAGTGTATGAAATGCTTTTGTTTTCACTAGAAAATTCATCATCCATCTCTGCCCATAATTCAAAGAGCGATTTATTATAAAAATGACTTCAAATTTTGCCTTGGATTTAAAAGTTATGAAGATTTCTTCTTTGGCAGTTGAGAGCCCTTCTGAAGTATTTTGAAATGGATCCCTAACCCACTCGTAACTTGCTATCAAGCTGTCCTCAGCAAGAAAATACTTTTTAAAATTTTTTGCCAACATGGTTAAATGATTTTCAATGGTTTTAAAAATACCTTCCACATGTTCTTCGGGTTTGTAAGTTTTCACAAATAACATACAGGGGCTTTTTGTTCTCCCTTTACTTCAGTAGTGGTAAATCCAAAATTTAAGTATTCTTTAGAGCCAACTGGGTGGCGTAGTTGGTTTGTCACTGGCCTTCTGCACCCAAGGTAGCAGGTTCAACTCCGGCCCAAGTTTAATTCCGGCAAAATTAAATTCCTAAGTTCAATTTCGCATTGTCAGAGCTCAGGTGCCTTCATCTGGGGAGGAAACGGCATCAGAATTTATTTGCGGCAATTAGTGTCGCTTATACGGTGCAGCACTCAAAAGAAGCACTCTATAGAAGTATCGACTCGACCAAAACTGACTGGAATCGTACGAGGCACAACATTTTTACTTGTTTTAGGCAGATGTCCGACAAGTTGCCCAGACTCACAAACGTTCGCGAGAATGCCAGATGTAATGAATATGATAGAGAGCAACAGACTAGACCAGGGGTACTCAAACTTTTTTTCTGCCTGGCCACATACATATGTTAGCTATTTCACGCTGGTCGCAACATAAGGATTAATGGAAGGAGGCGGGAGGGAATGCTTTAAGACCAAGATAACAAAAGAAAATTTAAAATGTGGAAATTGATCAAATATTATAGCTTTTATTTTGTTTGCTTTTTTTAATTATCATTTTTTTATATCTTTTATTTTTTTCACAGATTTTTTCTAAATTCGAAGCATTTAAGACTATTCTTGCACAATGTCTGCATCAGTAAACTGTTTTATATGATTATCACTGATATAACAAATTTCATGGAATGCCTTTTTTATCGCTGAGACATTAACACTGACAAATATTTTTTTGCTGTTGTAAGTTCAAGAAAGCCTATTTATCATCTCTTGAAAGAGATCTTTGCGGAGAAGTACCGTTGAACGATTCTCCTGTTTATTTATTTATTTTTTTTAAATACACTTTCGTGAGAAATCAAACAATTACTGAACCATGCTTGTTTTACTCTACAAAATAGTCTATTTCCCAATCCTCTTGAAACAATCTATTTTCTTCGAATTATTTTTCACTTACATGATATGAAAGATAGTTAAAAATTAGTTCCACTCATAAAATGGTGGCTACTCCACTGTTGCCTATTATCAATAATCAGAAAAAAAAAGAGCAATTCTCACCCATACGACATTGACAGCAAAAAGCAAAATTGACATACTTGATTTTTTAACAAAGAATTTCCCACCAAATTTTCATAAATAAATGAATTCCTCAGAACAATGGGTTATGATCGGGCCACTTAAAAAGGTTCGGTGGGCCACAGGTTGAATACCGCTGGACTAGACTATTTTTCTAATGATATTTGTACTTTTAGAAATGGATGATGGAGGAAATAAATCTTTAATTAAACATCATTTTGCAATCTGTTCCAATTTAAAAATTAGAGAAAGAAAAACAACATAATAATTATCCTATTACTTAAAAGTAATATAATTACCTTAAGTAACCTATACATAATTGAATACGTATTTGGTTAATTTGTACTGTTTATAATTAAGATCGTATTATAGCTTTAGCATCAAAATGCGTTATTGCATTCAATAGATTATTATTGTTTCAGGGGGCGCGATAAAATTATGATTGAAAATTGGGTTGCCAGTATTGAAAGTTTGAGAAGCATTGGATTTAACTCATACGGCAAAAATAATTGATGAATATGCCAATGAGAAATCAAGAAGTAAAGTCGTAGATCAAAACTGTAAGCTCTTTAGTAAAGGATTTAATTTTTTAACATACAGTAAGATTTTTCTTTAGCTGTTGAGTTTTTTTTTATTAGCAATACATTTTATTTTGAGGTCAGCGAATCTCTTTTCACTATTTTAGTTCGACTCTTGAGCCCTTGGGCCTCGAATCTTTCACCGCCAGGGGCCTCCAACTACCTTAATCCGCCCTTGCCTATGACCCCCTTTTCTTTATTTAATTTCTCCTGAGTCATATAATATGGAAATTTTACTGAATTTTTAATCCGCTCTTAAAATACCTTGAGTAATAGTATTTTAAGTAAATTTTGAAGTTACTATTCAGAACAAAGTATGAGATATTTTTAGTAAAAAAAGGCCAAAGATTGAATTTAAATTGTTTGTGTGACTAATTGCAGTTTCAGTTACTTTTATTTTATAATGCAAAGCTTAAACTTCTAAATACAATACTTAAACGTTTGCGGGAGGTGGGGAAAGGAAGTTGAGATCTAGGCCAAAGGAGGATTAAGGTAGTTATAGAAGCCCTTTGGTAAAAGGTTTGAGGCCCTCGGCCTAAGAGTGGAAAAACTGAATTAGTGAAAAGATTCGCTGAACTTAAATTCTGAAAATAAAATGTATTGCTAATTATAAAACTCAACAACGACAGAAAAATCCTAACTTTATTTTAAAAAAATTAAAAACCTTTCTAAAGAGCTTACAATTTTGATATACAACTTTACTTCTTGATTTCTCTTTGAAAAATTTATTATTTTTGCCATATCTATTTTGTCCAAAACATCTTGTACAATATATAATATGGCCATGTTTTTTGTTAAATTTGTCTTCTCTCCTAGTACTTCTTAAATAATTTTTAATACGCTTTAAAACTGAAAAAAGATCTCTCACCTGATGCATTCAATATCGGTATTGTTAAATATATTTTCAAAAATGTATCTACATTAATTAAAGAATACGCGCGTTAGGGAAAGTATCTCAACATTAGGATTTCTCTTGCAACTCGATAAATTTCTTAATGGAGTCTTTATTGTATCCTTTTTTAGTGCATTTTTCACGTAGTGGAACAAAAGCGCTATTAGGACGCAAATTTCGTCTTCGTTCCATATTTTGTCGTACCTTTTTCTCAGCCAATAAGCAACCAATTGACCTCGGGTTTTCGGCATTTGGTCGCATTTGTGCCCTATTTGAGCCGAATCATATTTAAATTTAATTATTTTTAATTTTTTCTTAGTACAGTACTACTTTTTGCTAGTAAAAAGTTCATTAGTTGCATTATTGTAAAATACAAGTGAAAAATGCGCTAAAAATTACTTGGCCATGCCAATGATTGATATCTTGTTTTTTAATTGTAAAAACTGATCCACACACAATTCATATAGTCAAAATTAAAAGATTCAGTATCGTCTATGTAAGTTTCCTTTAATTATTGTGTAGCTTTCTTCTTAATTTTAGGTAATAATTTTTCTCGTCAAAAATACAGTTAAGTGTTCTATAATAGTTTTAAATATCTCAGCTGTTCGGGATAGTTCTGCTCTTTCCCTATCGCATATGACATAGAATGAATTCCCAATGAAATTTTCCCTTTTTTCAAAAATTCATAACCGACTTTTTTACTTTCACCGAAAATAATTGCTCTTTTTTGCTACCTGCGAGCTTGTCAATCTTCCTCTTCAAAAGAGAGTCCTAAAAAATCAATCGCTCTTAATTCCATTTTTCCAAATTCATTTATGAAATTTTGGACATAATTTTCAGGAGATTTTAGTAGGCTAAATCCTTTTAACAATTCACACTCAACTTATTGCAATGATTTGCTTTTATAGTATGGTATTCCCAATCAAGGAAGTTTGATATTTGTTGGTCCGTTCCAAAAAAATGTTGCCTCCATTATCGTGATCTTTTCTTCCTCATTCGACCGCTTTTATTAATCTTTATCTTGCTATAAAGTCCTAAGTTCAACTAGCTTGAAATAGTTTGCCTTGAACTAGATATATCTTTTTCACATAATTTCATTTTGCTTAATTTATCTTCATTAGTAAAATACACTGATGGAAATAAAAATCCCACCACTAAGAAGGAGTTCTGCTATATCAACGAAATTTGGTTGGAGTGTTTAAGCATCTGAAAGGGGATGAGTTTCATTCAAATTTCGTGATAGGGAGAAAAGTGTGGTGCTGGTAACGTCACTAGCATGCGAATCAAGTGTACTTTAAATGCGTGCTGTGAAGTTCGTGAGTGTTATTTATCTTTGAGATATCTCTTAGCGAGTTGATGTTACTCCAGAATGACATTAAACAGACGAAAAAGACATTATGAACAGCTTGCTGAGTTTGCATGAAGTAGTATAACAGAGCTAAAAAGATTGATTTTCTGTCCACGATATTGCAGAAAGACTTGGTAGGAATGTGCAGTGGTCCCAGGAAAGCACTTCCTTAAGAAAACTATGCATCTACATAAGAAATTACAGTTTTTTTCCCGCACCAGATTGTGAAAGTGTTCGGCATCTGTGATTTACACAGTGAACTGTAACAAATCAATCGTTTGAGAAATAGCTTCCAGCCAGTCGCTCTGTAACGTTCATACCTTTAGCTCCAAGTAAATGACGTCTGCGACTTCAGTGATGTCACAATAGAGGTCATTGGAGAACGGAGTATCGATGTGTTCTCCGATGAAAGCTGCTTCTGTCTTTGTGCCAGTGATACAATACCGTAGCGGAGAATTATAGGGGGCTCCTGCAAAGTCAGGTTCTTGTCTCCATGCCGTACTTGGCGTCATCCCCATACGGGGCTCCCTAGAACTCTTGCCCCCCACCCCCTGCGATGCGGGAGATGTACTTTACGTCACTGCAATGAAAGCTGCATATTGATTAGAAGAAGTTCAAGTCAGCGCCTGCAAACAACCTTTCTGCTGCCTAAGACACACTAGGCCTGCACCTAGAGTTATAATCTGACGTGAACAATTTTCTTTGATTGTAGGAGCACTCTCGAGTTTAATTCACACATCCTGATTACAAACTTGTAAATCAATCTGGTGATTCAAATTGTTGCATTGTCATTCATAAATATCATCAAGGGGTGTTTTCCAGCAGGATAACGTTCTCTCTCACACCCTGTTGCAATCAAACATGCTCTATAGAATATCAACGTGTTACCTTGACTTTCTAGATCACCGTATCTTTCCAATCGAACACAAATGGTGTATCATTGGACGGCAACGACATTGATATCCACAACTAGAATTAAACAACCTAATATTGACCGACCAAGAGCAACAGGTATGAATTCCATCCCACAAACTGCTATCCGGTGCTTGCATGCCCCATTTTATGCATGCTCGCATTTAAAATTCTGGCGGTTACCCAGGATTTTAATCACACTTGAAATGGCCCTTCTAGCACTTACATTAACCTGTGATATCTAAACTTTAATCAATTAAATATGTTACCTAGACAAATGTAAAGCCGAAGTTTCATTAGTCTACAATTATTTTTTCTTGGTGTTGGGATTTTTTCCATCAGTGTAAGAGGTAACCTGGAGTAACTAAGCACGGCTGTGAACTAAAAATGAATCTGTTAGAGTGGAATAATATTTGTTTGTTTGAAATAAAATTTGTGCAACAAAACGCATTGGCAAAATTTTGTACAAATAGCAAAAATACGGAAGAGAAAGATTGCTAGGGCTGCAACACGACTGAAATAATCGAGGCTGCTATATAGGTTGAAGATATTTTTGTTGCCCCCTGACGCTTAATTCCCCTCTGATATAGGCTTTTCACATAAGCTGTCACTGGCATAACTAGTACTGAATGGTCCCCGTATCAAAATTCATTTAGGAAAATAAATAAAAAAGATCATACTTTGATAAATCTTGTCACTTGAAAGATTATCAAAATAGTATACACAGACAAATGTATTTAAAATCTTTATTACTTTAAAATTAGCCTACTTCTGTAACAAGTACTTTTCTCGATTTGTTTTTGCAAGAGCATTTATAATATCCATAGCGGGGAGGGTTTCAGTTTTTCAAGTTCTGTTTCTATCGACGTTATTGCTAAGTCTGATAACCAGTCTTGTCCTATGGAAACTCGAAGATATTTTTAATAGAAAAATTTATTTACCTGCTGCAGACGGAGGGTCAAAAATAGCAAGAGCACTGTTATGACATCCGAAAAACTGAAGGCTTGCTTTTTGAATTTAATGAACAATAACTCTACAAGTTCCTTGATAGAATAGATTTTCTCAAATTCAGAATTTAAAAGGTTTTTAAAGCAATTAATTGGTTGTAGATATTGCGCGTTAAGTTCTTATACTATTCACGAGCTAGTTTTGCTGCCTGCTTTTTTATTACTTCGTTTGAAAACATGAGTTTGTCCGGATGCAAGATTTCAAAAATATTACGAAGATTATGGAGACTCTGAAATTTTTAGTTAAATTATTTTATATTATTTAAATAAATAATTATTTGTATTAAAATCAAATTATTTTGTGTGCTCTAAACAGAGGCGGAGCAAGACCTGAACTTAACGTGGGCAAGATACATTTCGCGAGGCCCTCTGGTGGTGTAAGAAAAAGGTTTATAAAATAAAAAACCAATTTTTATTCATAAAGAAAAACTAAACTTTTAACTCATATTTCTTTGGCACATTAAACAATAATGAAAAAAAAATTAAAGAAACAGAAATTTTCTACTTTTAGTTTTGCTGAAATCCTTAATGATTGGTTCGTAATTTATCTTAAATGCTATATTTGCTTCAATAGATAAAACTGCCAAAGCTGAAAGTCTTTCCCGACCCACTGTATTTCTTACAGAATTTTTTTTTATCAATTTTGAATTTGAAAAGCTCCTCTCTGCAGAAGCGGTACTTACAGGTATTGTTGACAAAATTCGAAAAGAGAATGTAAATATTTGGGAAAATTTCTTTCAAATCTCTCTGTGACATATTGGAGCAGATGTTTCATGTCTGTAATGGTGTTGGGTAAATTTGGGATCATATTTTGTAATTCCTCATATAATTCGTAAGGTTGGAAGTCACTGCTCTCACCTACTTGCAGGACTGTGTGTAAATCTTGAGTTTTTCAGTATTTGCTTTTTTGGAATATTTTTTAACTTGTTTAAGTCATAGAGAAAACCAAAATTTTCAAAATGATTTAAAGACATAAATCTTGAACCCATATTGTTTATCACAGAATCAATCATGGTATTAAAAAAAGTCTGTTTCAAACCGGTTTTTGACAGACTATAGGTTGATCGCCGCCTTTATAATCAAACATTCTTTTCTTTTTGGCTACCCTTTTAATTTGAAAAATCACAACTGCTTTTCTCAATAAACTTACAAGCGTCAGACAACCATTTTCCGAATCCAGTTTGTCGATACTCTTTGATCCAGTTACAAAATGTACGCAAATGTTCCAGAGTAATGTATAAACGGCCTTGTGCAGATTGCCCTAATTTGCTTATGGTATTGACACGTGTTAAAAACTCATACCATGCATGTAATCAGTGGCGGCGCGAGACCTGAAATTAATGTAGGCAAGATACATTTCGCGAGGCACTCTGTTGGCGTAAGACGGTTTATAAAATAAAAAACCAATTTTTATTCATAAAGAAAAAAACCAAACTTTTTACTCATTTCTTTTCCACATTAAACAATAATGAAAAAAATTATAGAAACAATTATTCTATCTGCTTCAATAGAAAAAACTGCCAAAGTTGAAAGTCTTTTCTTACTCAATGGACTTACATAACTTTTTTTTTATCAGTTTTGATTTTGAAAGGCTTCTCTCAACAGAAACGGTACTTAAAAGTATTAACAAAATTCGAGGCGATGTAAATATTTCGAAAAATCTTTCAAATCGTTCTCTAATGACATATTGGAGCAGATGTTTCTCATCTGTAATGGTGTTGGGTAAATTTGGTATCATATTTTGTACACTGCTGTGTGGCCACCTTAAATGCAACACCAAAAAAAAACAAGATATAGCACAAAATTTATTTTGTAGATAACATGTTAACCAAGTATCAAATGATTAAATTTATAGACTTCTGTGAAGTGTGGTTTCTGCCAGAATCAGTAGCCAGAGTAGCCACCATTGTTGGAGATCACCGCTGCCACACGTCTCGGCATTGATTTAAAGAGACTTTGGATGTTTTCTTGGGGTACAGAGCAGACCAAGCAGCTTCCACACTTTGCCAAACTTAAACTGGTGTGGCAGCTGAGGGTATAATCTAGGTCAATCGTTGAGCAACCATGGACCACATGTTTTCTATCGGCGAAAATCCGGAGAGCGAGCCGGCAAGGGAAGCAATTCAATCTGGTGATTGACGAAGAACCTTTGGACAATGCGTGCCACGTGTGCTCGCGCATTATCCAGTTGAAATATGACTGTGGCCAAGCCCTGAAGGTAAGGAAGATAAACTGGCTCCAACACCTCGGAGATGTAGCGCTGGCTGTTTAAAGTACCGGTAATGCGTACTAGAGGAGTGCGAGAGTGATATCCAAAACCGCCGCATACCATAATACCCTATGCAGGACCAGTAGGGCGGTGCATAACGCAGCTGTTCAGCATCCTGTCTCCACGGTATCTTCAGACTCGAATCCGACCATCGTGGTGTTGCAGACAGATGCGTGACTCGTCAGTAAAGACAACTTCATTCCATTATGCTACCCACATCCTTCTTTCATCGCACCATTGGCGGCGGAGACGTCTGTGGTTTTGCGTCAAGGGTAGACCAAGCAATGGATGTCTTGCGGACAGACCACTCTGCTGTAAACGGCGTCGAATGGTACGCGCAGACACTGAATGATACGTTAGAGACTCAATTTGCTGTGCTATGGTTCGTGATGTGACTGAACGATCCGTCACTGCCATGCACATGATTTGCCTGTCCTCACGTGAAGTGGTGCACTGAGGTGGATGCGATCGACCACGTCGGTCCGTCGTACCCTCCTGCATCCGACGGTCACATATCCGCATTACAGTTGTTTGGTTTCGTCCAACACGACTACCGATTTCCCTGAAAGATAATCCAGAATCTCGGTAGGCCACTATCCTTCCTCTGTCGAACTCGAATACTTGATCAAAAGCTGATCGCTGTTTTCTACGAGACATAACTGATCGTTTTTTGAAAAGACCACAAGGAAAACTCAATTGCCGAATTTGAAATCGTCGAAATCTCCAAGCCTTAAATATCGCTTTGAGGTGGCGCTACAGGCATGCGTGATGTGTGTCTGGTTGAAATTCTAATCATTTGCATATCTCACCTCCGCTAATGCATGTTGTAAATTTCATGTTATTGGCGGGCTTCCTTTAGGGTTTTGCATTTACGGTAGCCAGCAGTGTAATTCTTCATATCATTCGTAAGATTGAAGTCATTGCTCTGACCTAATAGCAGGACTGTAAATAAATCTTGACAGTTTTTCAGTATTTGCTCTTTTGGAATATTTTTGAACTTGTTTAAATCGTAGAGAAAACCAAAATTTTCAAAATGTTGATTTAAAGATATAAATCTTGAATCCATATTGCTTATCATAGAATAAATCATTATATTGAATTAGTCTGTTTCATACCGGCTTTTAACAGACTCTATAGTTTGATTGCCGCCTTCATGATAAACATTCTTTTCTTTTTGGCTACCTTTTTATTTTTAAAATCTGTAAGTAAATCATAACTGTTTTTCTGAATAAACTTACGAGCGTCAGACAAGCATTTTCCGAATCCAGTTTGTCGAGATACTCTTTGATCCAGCTACAAAATGTAAGCAAATGTTCAAGAGTAATGCATAAATGGGCTTGAATAGGTTTCTATAATTTGCTTATGGTATTGGCACGCGTTAATAACTTATATCATACATGTAATAATACAATAAATTCTAAACTATACGTTTCACATTTAAAACAGAATCGCAATCACTGAGTGTGTCGGATTGTTCCGTTTGTTTTTTTAAGTTTTCTTTGCATTCAACAACATTATCAAATTGTAATTTTGCGGACTTCCTCCTCTATTCTGCTTTCCCACCTTGTGTCTGATAAAGGTTTAATAGTAAGCTTTCATTTATCTTTGATAATTTTCCAGCGTATGCTAGAACTTGAAGATAGCAAAAAAAAAAAAAAAATGTTTTTGTTGTTACTGACGAATTAGCTGCGTCTACCAATAAAAAATTCCATCTATGACAATCGCAAGGTGTAAAAAATGTCCTGGGATTTATATTTAGTATTCGAGTTTTAATTCCACTATTTATGCCTACCATATTTGCACCATTGTCGTATTCTTGTCCACTTCAGTTCTGAATGTCTAGGCCTTTTTTTCCAGCTCTACCGGTATTGCATTTTTAGGAAGTGTGTTGGAGTGGCAAAGTAATATGGCAGGATTATTAAAAACAAACTTTATTTCCAAGACAACAATCAACAAAAAATAAATAAGTTCAGTTATATATATTCCCTTCGTCAGAGTGGAATTCTGGGATGATAGAAGAAATGCCCGAAGACATTTCTTCCGACCAATGAGATTCAGCAACCAATAAGATACAGGGCTCAAGAATCTTATACTGTTTGTGAGGATCATACGATATGATGATCCGATGTTATGAAAGTACACTACAGAGTATCCCCTAAGTGACGAAGGGGACGGTATAAAAAATATACAAAAATAAAGCACTGCAAAATATATATATATATTGTACAATAAAACAATTATTAATACACAATACAATAAGCGATATAAATTACTAAGAAGAAATTCGAATTAGTAGGTTAATCTTTTAGGAAAATGTACATGTCTACCAGAACGTGTGGTTCTAGTATTTTTATCAACAACAGTTTTATCTTCAATTTGTTGCTTGGTGAGAGGTGGTTCGAAATCTGAACTATCCTTTTGTAAAATAAAATCTTCTGAAAATTCAAAAACTGACTTGCATCTGTCTATAGTGACAGTTACATTTTTATTATTTATATCAATGACAAAATTTTTATCGGATCTACTTTTAACCAATTGAGGTCTAGTATAAGGAAGGTTTAAAGGGGGGTCGAATTTTGTCATTTCTAAAAAAAACGTGTGTGCATGAATTTAATGATTGATGTACATAACTTTTCGTACAACTGTGAGAAACAGGGAATATTGGGCTAAGTGTTTTCATCATTGTAATTAATTTTGAAACATAAGTGGGGTTCACAGACGTTTGAAGAGATTCTGTAGATATGAGATCAGATGCTAAACGTAAAGTAGTACCATGAACTAGTTGAGAGCTTGTTGCTTTTAAATCATTCTTCATTGCTGAACGTAGTCCTAACAATACGATAGGCAAAATATCAGACCAACCAGTGTTCTCATGGGCAATAATAGCATTTTTGAGATGCCTGTGGAATCGTTCTATCATTCCATTACTTTGTGGATGGTAAGAAGCTGAATGGATCCTATGGCTGCCCAACATGTTTGTAAGCTCTCTCATTAGAGAAGACTCAAAATTTGTCCCTCGATCAGTTGTAATTGTAACAGGTGTGCCGAAACGGGAAATCCAACCATTTAAAAGTGCACGAGCAGTGGTTTCTGCCAACATGTTTTCGGTAGGAATAACTTCAGGCCACACACACACACACAACCTGGTATACCTATCTATGATAGTAAGACTATGTATATCCTTCAGATAGTGGATATAGTTCAATATAGTCAATATGAATATGTGCAAGTCGAACATCGGGTAGAGCAAATGTGCTAAGTGGAGCTTTGGTATGTCTGAATACTTTCGCTCGCTGACATTTTTCACAAGCTCGAACTCTGTTTTTAATGCCTTTCCTCATTCCTGTCCAAAAGAAACGCTTAGAAATTAAATTAGTAGTAGCTGAAATTCCAGGATGTGTTAGGAAATGCGAATTTTGAAATACCGCTTGTCTGAGATATTTTAGGGACGAAAGGTCGAGGGGTTTCTAGTGATTTATCGCGATTACAAAGAAACATCTTCAAGAGGAAAATATTGTTTTTCCAGTTTGATAGAAGAATCTGGCTGAAGGAAAAATTGAATTTCATTTCCATGAAGTTGGGTTTGAGCAAACTTTTTGTAATCTAAAATGGGTGGTTTTATTATTGCATCAATTTCTACTCTAGATAATGCATCTGCAACTTTGTTTTCTGTTCCGATTACATAGAGAATATCTGTAGAAAATTGTGCAATATAATCTAGATGTCTGAGTTGACGTGGGGTACATTTTTTCTGGTTTCTGCTTGAAAGCATAAGTTAGAGGTTTTTGATCAGTATATATGCTAAATTCGCGATCTTCAAGCATGTGTCGAAACTTTTTAATTGAAGTATGCTAAAAGTTCTCGATCATAAGTGGACCAATTTTGTTGAGTTTTAGAAAGTTTTAAAGATAAAAATGCTATTGGTTCCCAGTTACCGTTAGAGAGCTGCATTAGGGAACTGCCAATGGCGAAATTTGACGCATCGGTCCAAACACTTAAAGTAGCATTAGGAATCGGATGCTTAAGAAGAGTTGTATTAGCTAAAGCTGTCTTAGCAGTAGTAAATGAGTTTTCAGCTTCTTCAGTCCATTCAAGAGGGGTTTGCGGATTTTATATGCACGTGAAGGTTTCTTTTTAATTGTGTGTCCTTCTAAAAATTTTATTAGGGGTGCTAAAATGTGGGCTGCTTTAGGAATGAATCTACGATAAAAATTATACATTCCTAAAAATCTACGCAATTGAGTTATAGTATTAGGTCTAGGAAACTTTTGAATAGCATCGACTTGATCAAGAAGGGGTGAAATACCTTCGCTGGAAACTTGAAATCCAAGAAATTTTAAACCATCCACTCCGAAATTACACTTTGAAGGTTTAAATGTTAAGCTATAATAATCAAGTCTTTCAAAAAGTGCACGAAGATGAGTAGTATGTTGTTGAACATTTTCAGATGCAATTAAAATATCATCAATAAATGCATAAACACCTTTTAAACCACGAGTAACTTCATGAATAAATCTTTGAAAAGTACTAGCCGCATTGCACAAACAAAACTGCATCCGAGTGCTTTCGAAGAGACCAAATGGAGTACAAATAGCAGTTTTGTGTAAATCTTCGGAAGCAATCAGTATTTGGTGAAAAGCTTTAACGAGATCAATGTGAGAAAATATTTTTGCCCCATGTAGTTCACTTGTGAAATCAAGAATACTAGGAATCGGTTATTTATCCTTTTTAGTTTGAGCATTCAATGCTCTAAAATCGCCAACAGGGCGCCAATCATTGCTTTCCTTTTAAGGAACCATATGCAATGGGGAAGAATAATTACTGCTGGATGGGCGCATGTGGCCTAAATCCAGCATGTGCTGAAATTCCATTTTCGCAATTTTTAACCTGTCTGGAGCCATGCGACGCGGTTTAGCACAAACAGGTGGTCTAAAAGTATCAATATAGTGAACTACATTATGTTTAACTGTTTGGTTTGCACAAGGTGATTTTACAATATTTGGAAAATCATTCAACAATTTAGAAAAATCATTATCAATAAATTGAGTTTTAATAGAGAAAATATTAGAGTTTTTCTAACAATGCAATTACAATTTAATTTTGTAGAAATATCAAATAAACTACGATTTCTTAAGTCAGGTTTTATATTAAAATAATGTAAGAAATCTGCTCCAATAATAGCATTAGACACATTAGAAATAAAAAATGCAAAAACAAAATTTCGTCTTAAACCTAAATCTAATGACATTAATTTACAGCCATACACCTGAATGGGTGTACCGTTCGATGCAATAAAAGTTTGCACTGGAGTAGATTGTTTTTGAGTTATATTAGCGGGAAGGATTGGAGCAATCGCTTCCGGTATCAACAAGAAAACAAATGTTGGATTTACGATCGCGAACGAAAAGGCGACAGGAAGTCGAAGGCAAGTCATAAGTCGCCGCTACTCCTGCCCGTTGAAGTTTTCATGGAAAGAACAGGGCTGAATACATTTTCTTGCCTTTGCGGCAAACTTATAATGATACCAACATAAATTTGATGCTGTTGGCTTAGGGCTTTTTCCGCGATTGCGAGAATTGAAACGATTTCTAGAAAAACTTCTCGATCGTCGAAGTTCTTTCACTACCTGCCGTAAAAATTTTAACTCTTTGAGGAGTTCCGATTAACTAAAATCATCAGAATTGGCACTGGAATATCTTGATACAGCACTTACATGTGCAGGTGGTACCTCTAAAATGCGATCAGCTACCTCTGAAGATTTTTGAGCTGTAAGAAGTTGAATACTTACAATGATAGATTGAACATTAGGCGGTAACTGCTTTAGAAATAATTCCAAGAGAAGTGAATCTGCCACATTGTGCAATTCTGAGCGTCGCTGCATCACACGAAATAATTCCGATGGCTTTCTGTCTCCTAGCTGTTCTCCGGCTAAAAGTCGGCGAATTTCCTGGCTTTTGCTTTCACCACATCGGGCAATGACTTCCTCTTTCAGTTTAGAATATGGATTTGTGGTTACAGGTGAAAGAATTACATCTCGAACTGCCATTGCGGCATCGGGAGACAAATGTGCTACGCAATAATTATATTTAGTGCGTTCGTCGGTTATCGGCTTTGGAACTGCCAGTTCGAAGGTTGATTCGAGCATACCGAACCATAATGCGGGGTCTGATGAAACAAAGCTGGCATTTTAATAGCTGAAATATCCTCCATTTTTACGGAAAGTACTAGCAAAATTGAAGAAAAAATTATTTAAAATTAAATTTTTTAAAATTTTACACTCAAAGAACGGGTCACCATTTTAGGAAGTGTGTTGGAGTGGCAAAGTAATGTGGCAGGATTATTAAAAACAAACTTTATTTCCAACACAACAATCAACCACAAATAAATAAGTTTGGATATATATATATTCCCTTCGTCAGAGTGGAATTCTGGGATGATAGAAGAAATGTCAAAAGACATTTTTTCCGTCCAATGAGATTCAACAACCAATAAGATGTAAGGATCAAGAATCTATACTGTTAGTAAGGATCATACGATATGATGATTAATGATGATCCGATGTTATGAAAGTACACTACACATTCGTCAAATATTCTCCAGTCGTACCAGTGACAGCAAAAAATCAGATCAAGTTTTCTTCAATACTTCCAGTTGATGTAGTACAATAACTTAAGATGATTGACATAGTGCAGTCGAGTAAAAAAAAATATTTTGCCTTTATTCTCCCACCAATCACTTCATTGGTAACAAACCGTGTTTGACATGATTGTGATAAATTCATTTTGAATATCGTGGTTTAGATAATGGTGTACAAGTTGTTTATTATCAATGCGGTTTATTTGTTCCCGTAAAGTAGGATCATATTTAGATATCAATTTAAATAAGTCTGTGAAGTTTCTAGATTTCTTAATGTCTTCGTCTGTTTTGAAGGATTCTCTGTGACCTCTAAATGCCAAATTATATATGTTGTATACGCTCAGGCGACACCAGTGCCACTCTCTGTGAACCCCGGATGTAAGCGGGAGAAGGAATACACTTACCTTGTCCCAGCAGCGCGCGCCGAGTGTTGTATACGCTCAGGCGACACCAGCGCCACTCTCTGTAAACCCCGGATGTAAGCGGGAGAAGGAATACACTTACCTTATCCCAGCAGCGCGCGCCTAGTCAGGTTTAACAACCTGTAGATGTCATTAAATATCCTTAAACCTAAACGTCTTTTTCATTCAACATACCCCTAGACACCACCCTCTCTGTTACATATATGATAGGCTAAGTAATTTATAATATCAATTAATCTCTCAAACAAATTGTACCAATGTTTTTGAGACTCAAGAAATCGCCTTTCCTCTTTTCTCGGTCTAATATTTTTCCGTGCTGTATTCCCTTCTCTAATGTTATCCATTGGAACGTATAGACCATATGTTCTTTAGTATTCTCATATGTCTGTGCAAAATACTACTTAAGTGTTTTCAATCACAGCCCCCTTCCTGTACCATTTGAATTCGTGAATTTCCAAATAGTCTGCATGGAAAACAGAAAACTTTATTTTTAGAACTTGAATAAATCAACCAGCGACGACGTTGCGTTTCACCATTATTTAGTTTTCTTGAGAAATGGAAACTGGAAAAGTATCTATCATCATCATGGTTAGGATAATATTCATAACTGTTATTTAACTGCCGTGTGGGACCGCTTTGAACTATATCATGACCGGTAAGCATCTGTCTTGGGAAACGTACACAGTCTCTGGTCAAAACTGGAAAATGCTTGTTTCACTACGTCACTGGCATCTCTGTTCACAGGCGAAGAACTAATCTCAATCTCTTCTTGATTGTGACTTATATTACTCAACGTGAACACAGAAATCTCAGCGTCAGATTATGATTGGTAAGCTTTTGATCCTATTTCAATTTCCGATTTTTGTCGTTCGGTATCAGTAGTTGGGGCATCTGAAGTAACTTTCAAATTCAATGGAGATTCGGATACGGATAAATGTTGTTGAGAAGTCGAAGGAACTGATTAATTTGACTCTGTACTGTCAGATTCAGTCTGACCGAGAAATTTCATCATTACCTGAACTTTAAACCTGGTTGGATACAACTCTTTCCGCTTTTCTTTCTTTTTTTTTTTTGCTGCACCAGATTCCCATTATCTCCTTTATCTCTATCTCTCTTAGTGCCTAAGCCTGACATGATTCATAAATTATGAAAAATTCCCAGTACCACTATTATTTGTTCTCACATCAAATACTTTAAAAATTTATATGACATAGAAACACATGAAGCGAGACTTCGTCTGCTTGCGATACTTTAAGTGGCTTCCTAATGATGTGAAGTCCCGAGCTATGTCCCGTCTCTAACCGGGGATTCCTTACTCCAATATTTGTACGAATTATTTATTCATATGCGTTCATGCACCGATAAATAGAATATCTTTTTTTAAAAAAGATATTCTATTTATCTAATTATTTATATTCTAAGTCGATATATCAAATTTTCGATATCATACAGCGCAAAACAAATATAGAGCTGAGAGTTTTCTAATTTATTAATTATAAAAAACCCTGTGGCGTGTACTTTTGGATTTCCCTTACTTTTCGTTTAATTTAGTTTGACTTTGAGGCGAGAGACCCTGTGCACCGTGAGGCCGTGAGCGGTGGCCTTCACCGCCCACGCTTTACGCCGCCTCTGCATGTAATGATACGATAAATTCCAAACTGAGCATTTCGTTTAAAACGGAATCGCAATCACTGAGTGTGTCGGATTATTCCGTTTGGTTTTTAAAGTTTTCTATGCATTCAACAACATTATCAAATTGTAATACTTTGTGTGTGTGTGTGTGTGTGTGGACTTCACCTCTTCAATCCTGCTTTCCCACCTTGTGTCTGTAATAGTAAGCTTTAATTTATCTTTGATAATTTTCCAGCGTTTGCTACAACTTGAAGATAGCAGGAAAAAAATTCTTCTGAATAAAACTAAAAAAATATTTTTGTTGTTACTGACGAATTAGCTGCATCTACCAATAACAAATTCCAGCTATGACAATCGCAAGGTATAAAAAATGCCCTGGGATTTATATTTAATATTCGAGTTTTAACTCCACGATTTATGCTTACCATATTTGCACCATTGTCTTATCCTTGTCCACGACAGTTCTGAATATCTAAGCCATTTTTTTCTAGCTCTCCCAGTATTGCATTGGTCAAATATTCTCCAGTCGTTTCAGTGACTGCAAAAAATCAGATCAAGTTTTGTTTTATACTTCCAGTTGACGTACCACAATATCTTAAGATGACCGACATTTGTTAAATTCTACTACAGTCTCCAGTGCAGTCAAATAAAAAAGAATAATATTTTGCCTCTTTTCTCCAACCATTCACTTCGCTGGTGATTATGATCAATTCATTTCGAATATCGTGGCTTAGATAATGGTGTGCAAGCTGTTTATTATTAATGCGATTTATGTGTTCCTGTAACGTAGGATCATATTTAGATATCAACTTAAATAAATCTATATGAAGTTTCAAGAATTCTTAGTGTCTTTGTCTGTTTTGAGCGATTCTTTGTGCCAGATCTCTAAATGCCAGATTATGATAGGCTAAGAAATTTATGATATCAATTAATCTCTCAAACAAATTGTACCAATGTTTTCGAGATTCAAGAATTCACCTTTCGTTTCTGGGTCTAATATTTTTCCGTGCTTTATTCCCTTCTCTAATGTTATCCATTGGAACACATAGGCCGGTATCAATAGATGGGGCATCTGAAGTAACTTTCAAATTCAATGGAGACTCGGATACGGATAAATGTTGTTGAGAAGTCAAAGGAACCGATTAATTTGACTCTGTACTGTCAGATTCAGTCTGACCGAGAAATTTCATCATACCTGAACTTTAAACTTGGTTGGATACAACTCTTTCCACTTTTCTTTCTCTTTTTGCTGCACCAGATTCCCATTTTCTCCCTTTATCTCTATCTCTCTTAGTGCCTAAGCCTGACATGATTGATAAATTATGAATAATGCCCAGTACCACTATTATTTATTCTCACATCAAATACTTTTAAAATTTATAATATATTATATAGAAACATGAAGCGAGACTGCGTCTACATGCGATGTATTAATTGGCTTTCTAATGATGGGAAGTCCCGAGCTAGGCCCCGTCTCTGACTGGCGATAGCAGCTTAACTCCAGCTAATGTTGCCAGAATAAATATGAACGAATGGCTCGAAACGACAAAGTTGAGAAATTTTTAATAAAAGAAAATGGAAAACAATTTTTTTACGAGTTATTTATTCATATGCGTCGACATATCAATGTTTCGATATCTTATGGTGAAAATGAGATAGAGTTGAGAGTTTTCTGATTTATTAATTATAAAAAAAACCTGTGTCGTGCGCTTTTGGATTTTCCTTACGTTTCGTTTAAATTATTTCGGCTTTGAGGTGCGAGGCCCTATGCACCGCTAGGCCGTGGGCAGTGGCCCACACCACCCACGCCTTACGCCGCTTCTGGTTCTGAGCCATCAGCTAACATACAAATTATCATTTGAGAGTCCCTTTAAATCTCTAATTGTTTCTCATTGAAATTAAGCCATGGGGGAAGTTAAGTGTAGAGGTCTCGTTAAATATTCGTATTTGAAAATTCAAATGTCCTAATATGCATGAATATTGTAATTAATGTTTCTATCTGTAAATTATTTTTCTGTTATTTGTTAACTGATGCCGTAGTGGAATCGGGCATAAATAGCAAACATAGCAAATGCACGTAATTCGAGTGCTTTTAATGAAAATTAAATATGGGTGTTTTGATAAGCATTATGTAGCATGGATATGCTATAATATATACAAATATTACTAATTATACACTATTATGTGTTAAATGTTCCTCTTGTACTATTTGCCTTTTTGACTTCCTCAAAATACACTCATGGACAAAAAAATTAGCGCACCAAGAAGGAGTCGTCAAAAAGGAACGAAATTTTACATACATAATTACTACTTTGATATAAGTAAATGATTAGAAAATCAAAGAAGAATGATCATTTATTTAAGAGAAAAAGGCAAAAGAAAGGAAGATTTAATACCCTGTTGAACTCCCTCTAGCGTGAATGCATGATGCGATACGATCGGGCATTGAGGTATACAAGTTCTGTATGATGTCTTGAGACATTTCGTTCCATATTTGCTATAACCTTGCCTCTAGTTCGTTCAAACTCGTGAGATGCCCAACTCGCCGTCCCAAATGATCTTAGATATGCTCGATTGGAAACAAATCTAGGGATCGGGCAGCCCAAGAAAGGGTAGTAACAGTGCGGAGACACTTGTGACATCCTTTCCGTGTGAGACCGAGCATTGTCTTGTTGGAAAATGGCTCCTGGGAGCCATTGCATGAGTGGCAATACATGTGGTTGCAGGATGTCAAGGACATACCACTGGGCTGTCATGGCGCCACAAATCAATACTAGGGGTGACCGTGTATTGTAGGCAGTGGCACCCCATACCACCACACCAGCTGTGGGAGCGGTGTATCGGTGTAAAGCAAAGGCAGGATTGAAGCGTTCACCACAGGGTCTCCACACACGAACACAATTGTCATCACTGCTGAGATTGAATCTGGATTCGTCGCTAAATACGACCTGGTTCCATATCGCTGCATTCCAGTTTCTTCATGCGCGGCACCACTCCAAATGGAGGCTTCGATGGGTGGGCGTCAAGGGCGGCACACGTAATGGACGCCGCGATCCCAAATGTCCTTCAGCCAGGCGCCTTCGTATGGTTCGAGAAGACACAGGGGCCCCTAGTGAAGGTGCTATTTGTGCCTGGATGGCGGCCGATAAAGCAGTTGGCTGTACGAGTGCATTTCTTACGATATGGCAGTCTTCTTCGCGACTGGTCTGTCGAGGGTGTTCTGAGCCTGGTCTTCGTGTAAATGACATCTCTCGGATTCACTGACCCCAACACCTCCTCACAACAAAATCAGAGCGGCCTAATTGACGGACTACTCGCCTAGCTGACCAGCCAGCTTCCATCATGCCGATGGTTCTCCCCCTCTCAAACTGCGACAGCTGCTCATATTGTCTTCGAAAGCGGCGTAATGGCATGTCTACCTCAGACCTTACTTTGTAAATGATTCAGCACACTCAAACAAGTTTTGGTTACCTGTTTTATACTCCACGGAGAACGATGTTAAACGCCCTCTACGGGCTATACGTAATGCGCAATCACGCTGCATTTGTAATCATTAGCATATCTCCTCGACATGTACCTTCATGCCAAGTTTCGTTATGATTCCACAATTATTTCTTGGTGCGCTTTTTTTTTGTCCATGAGTGTATATGTGTGTTTTGTGTGTGGACACAAGTACCAATCTCATAAAAATTTTATTTATTTAAATTCTCCCAAGGAACTTTTGTTAACAGGAAAAATGAAAACAGTTCTAAGTATTTTAGGAATGTAAGAGATCCACCACAATATTACACAACATTGGTTTCCTTTAAAAAGAACACGTTAAACCACTCTTTGCCTTCCGCATATGCTTATGATAACAAATAAAAGATTTTGAGCTTTAAAACATAAAAATCTACCATTTTTTTACACAGTCCTTTTTTATACAGTTTTAAAATAATATGATAGATTTTCTATTCGATTAATTTACTGTAACATGGTTAAAGTTCTTTAATTACTCTTAAAAATGCGAATGAAATTTACACACACACACACACACACACACACACACACACACACACACACACACACACACACACACACACACACACACACACACACACACACACACACACACACACACAGATATATATTAATAGTTTTTCTTAGGTCAATTTTGTAGGAATGTAGCAAATAATTTTCAAAATTTGATCAAACGTGAACTAAAAATTAAAGTTATATCCCATAGAATATTTCCTTATTTCTTTTTTCAAATTATATACAAAGAACTTTTAAAACAAAGATAATTTTAAAAATAATTAACAGCAACATATTTCTGTGAAGACATTTTAACTTCTTAAGGCGAGACTCAGTACCATCTTTACAATCTTTTTTTAATTTTTAAATTTTTAAATTTTGTTTTAATTGTATTTATAAAGTTCCTTATTAAGTAATAATTCCATTAAAAAAATTTCAAATTTGTTGCAAAATGTTTGTAAAATTTAAATTTTTTAAAGATTTCTTAACATTTCTTAAATCTTTAAGGCTTTTTTAACTATGTATATTTTCTTTCAAAGTATCTTATAACATACCACATAAAACTGTTCATGTTTTTTTAATGCTGCTACTCATTAATTTTATATTAATTTTTTCGTTGTGATACTTACAAAAATTCTCGAAAAAGCAACAATTTTGATTTTGAAATTTTAAAAAAAATTACTACGTATCTTAGAATTAATTCCATTCACAGTTTCACAAAATATACATTTTAAAACATTCATAAAAAAAAAAATTCACATCCCTACTTCAATTATCAAAAAAGTCTCAGGGTTTTGAATGATAGTATATGATCAAATATTCAACGTGGAGAAATATGAGTTTGAAGTTTTCTTTCCATGAATAGCATGATATAATATTCATATAATAGTCTGAAACTTTTATGAAATGTTAATAAGCTTATTTAAAACTGCTTACCATAAAAAATTGCACAAATGTAGAACAATTAAACAGCATACTGCCATAATGAATATACAGAAGAAAACGAATGAAAGATCAATATTTCATAAAACTTTATCTTAATAATTATAAAAAAAATAAATACACATACTTCAGAGTTAATTCCATGCTCAGAGCTAATGCAAAACATGTACAAAAGATGTTTATGCCTTTATTTTTTATTTCGATGATTTTAAAAGCCTTTGCATGTTAAATATTGCACACGAATGAAAGCAAAATGAAACAACAATTTATAGATAAAATATATCAAAATCTAAGAACTTCATATGTGCATTTGTTTAAATAAATATCTTAAAATATTTTAATAATAATTGTGTTGAATTTCACGTACATGGGATATATATCACCGAAAACAAATATATAAAAATAGGAGAGTTTTGCCATTCTTGCGAATTAGATTTTTAATTATCTGAGTTATCAAAATGAGATTTAGTATTTGTGCTTTGGGCGAATCCGTTTTGAAGTTTTAATTTTATTCATAATAATACCATAAAAAGCACTCACAACTTTTAAATCTTGACCAAATTCATTTGCTGTTCCCCCAATAAACAATACACAAACTAGAATTTTTCTATAAATTGCACAATTCTTTCTTGAAATGATTTGTCACTGCATATGTAATTCTGCATTTGTTTGTCTCATTTGCACGCGGTAGAAAAATAATTGATTCATTTTTTATCAGGCACTTTTCTAGCAGAGAGATAAAAATTACAGGAAACCACCAGATGGCGCGGATAGAACGTCACAATGACGAGAGTGTAAGAGAGGGGTATATAAGGAATGGTGGCAAAGAAGTAAAATTGTTCACAAGCGCTTTAAAAGCCTTTCAGTGCAATAACCGCATAGTTATGGTACAAAGGAAGCATTTGGGTGATCTTTTTACGTGGTAGAATTATCGTACGACTGGAATGTGTACGTACCCAGCTGGAAGTATACGATGAACTTGGAATCGCCCAGAGTGTCATCTCCAGGTTTTGGCA